>PISX010010809.1:0-68517 GCA_004024625.1 Mellivora capensis | reverse complement strand
AAAAAAAAAAAGAATTTCTTGTTGTAAGGAAGAGTTCACTTTACCTAAATGCGGAAGAGTGGTTGTCAGTCTGGTAGGGATCCAAGTTTGCTCTAAGCTGCATTACTTAGAAAAAATAATTCCCATGTACCCAGGCTAGAGAAGCAATTATTTTTAAGTTAAAGCTTATAAAGCCTTATAACACCATCTGACATTTTACCAGTCATATATGTTTCAGTAATGTCATTGGCTTATATTTAGTAATTTATCTTGTTCTTTCCTGGATGGTCTGATTCTTTCTATTTTCTAATTTTAGGGAATTATTTTTCTTATTTTTTTTTCTTTTCCTTATTCTCTAAATGTGCAATTCTCAATGTTGGCGTATTTTGCTTCTTCCAGGAGCTATTTGGCAATGTCTGGAAAAGTTTTTGATTGTCACAATTGGGAGTAGGGGAGGATGCTACTGTCACTTATTGAACAGAGGAGAGAAATGTGGCTTAAAGTCAAATGCACAGAATAGCTCCCCAGTAACAGCCATTCAACTCTAGATGTCAAAGGGTGACATTGTGAAACCCTCTTCTAATCTAGTTCGCGTTAAAAATAGTGATCTGTGTTTTATCCTTAAAATGATTATTAAATTGGAAAAAATATTGCTTCTGCTTATGATACACCTTTTGCTTCATCATAACTGAAGCTTTTTCCATTGTAAGTAAAGTTAGTTCATCCAAGTTCACAGGGTGAATAGCAGTGACCATTTATCCCTATAAGTCTTTTCCAGGCTTTCCTCTTTACGTCTTTAAACGTTGGCAGTCACAATGAGAGTTTTGATGAGTATCATGTCATTCTGTCGGTTTAATGTATCTTTGTTAATCTGTTTTATAGGTCCCTTTAGATGGGATGTAATACAGCAGAAGCCTTTTCATCAAAAGGATTAATGCCTGCATTATCATTTCTGCAATAAAACAGAAAGTCAAGTGGTGGAGGCCACAGACACCTCAAACCTGGATTCCACAATTCTACATTAAGTGCTGGAGTTTTTATTACTCTGTTGTTGGAAAGCCTTTGCCAATGCTTACAAGGAACTGCTTATCCCTGCTTCTCTGGGTCCTGTTTGATGGAGGTCTCCTAACACCCCTTCAACCACAGCCACGACAGACTTTAGCCACAGAACCAACAGAAAATGTTATCCACCTGCCAGGGCGCCGGTCACATTTCCAACGAGTTAAACGGGGCTGGGTATGGAATCAATTTTTTGTGCTGGAGGAATACATGGGCTCCGAGCCTCAATATGTGGGAAAGGTAATGGCGTTTCTTTTGACCACTTGATAGCAAGGGGGATTATGCATTGTGTGTTGTGTGTGGATTTTTGCACAGGAGTTGAACAAACCAGTGACTAGAACACTGGGATTGAAATCCAAGAGACCTGGTTTCTCTTCCTGACTCAGTGGCCCGGGTAAGCTTTGGAATATCATTTAATCGTTCTTTACCTCAATTCTCCCTGGTTATTTTAATGAAATTAATATATGTTTTTTTCCTAATTTTTTCTTTGATTTTAACATTCTTTGCTAAAGACAAAATGTTAAGATATTAAGCATCATTAAAAGTGTTGTTATAGCACATTATCGCTCACAGACATTCTGAAACTATTTACCAAGAAGAGACATAGGAAAAAAAAAAAAAAAGAACAGGCATAAATATTCTAAACTGCTGTTGATATCCTTGAATGACCAGGATGCCTTCCTTCTCCTGCCCCTTAAAAACATGACATACCATTTGAAATGTGGTTTGAAGTATTTGACGTGGCTTGCTTATACTTTATAAATTATTTATTCATTACATGCTTTGCAAGCTCTATAAAGAGCTTGTATGGCCAAAGTAATAAGTGTTGGAACCCAAGTACATACACTCAGTCTCCAACACAGCATGCCACTTTTAAATCTTACTGTAAATTCACAGAAAATTTTTTCCCACAAAATAATTGATGGTAACTCTTCCTTTCAGCACATTTATACTTTACTGCTATTTTCCTTACATAAAATTTTTGGCCCTTGTCTAGAATGTATATAATTTATCATTGCCACCAATTTTTTTTCTAGAAAAATGAATATTTTATTTTGTTAGCTAACTGTATTTAAATCTAAAAGATTGGGACGCCTGGGTGGCTCAGTTGGTTGGACAACTGGCTTCGGCTCAGGTCATGATCCTGGAGTTCCCGGATCGAGTCCCGCATCGGGCTCCCAGCTCCATGGGGAGTCTGCTTCTCCCTCTGACCTTATCCTCACTCATGCTCTCTCTCACTCTCTCTCTCTCTCTCAAATAAATAAAAAATCTTTAAAAATAAATAAATAAATCTAAAATATTTTGTCATGGTTTTAATAAAAACATATATGCTTGAAAACAAAACAAAGCAAAATAGAACAGAATATATAAGCTTGACGAGAGTTTAGAATAAATCCAAAAACAGAAATGGAAAACTATAGTAGAAGAAGTCCTAGGAAGCTGATCTAGAAGAGTGTCTCTATTGCACATTAATGTCCTCAGAGCTTTCTGGAAGCCTAAACTAATGAGAAATAGGATGAGTCTTATGATTCCAGTGGTAGGTCAAAGGAAGCAAATCCATCAAGATTTAAGTTATTTGCACTATATTTTTTGAATTTACCTTTTAGAAACGTATTTACAGAATACCGAATAATATAGTGGACAAGATCTTCAATAGAGCCTTTGTTGAAAATGAGCAGACAGCCAGGATTTCCCTGAGGCGTATGGGCCCCCAAGCAAATATTTTCTGTGGGATATCTATCTCTAGTATAAAGTTTGAATCACGCCAAGTCAGTCTTTGAGTACCATTCTGGCAGTCTAATTTTTAGTGATTTTGTAAAAAATACACGATGTCATTAGCACAGGCTATCTCCATGACAGACCCCTTGCTGGGAATCAGGATCTAGTCACGTGACCCTGGGACAACTCCATACATGTTAGTCCTGGAGCTCCACAGAGTATCTGATAAACCCCAAATTAAGTAGAAAGTCAGAGAGTGCCTTCAAGGGGACAAGTGGACGCTAGGGCCCAAGCAGTTCTAGTCAAGCCTGTGACACCCCACCCAGATGGCACTGCTGTCCATAAATAGACCTCGGAAAAAGAAGGGTCTCAGGAAATTTTGAAAAAAAGAACTCCAAAACATAGACGCTCCGACATTACTCTACATTGCTTTTGCTTATATGATTCCTCTATATGACCGTGAAATATAATAATCTTTATGGTGACATAATTTCATGTTCTGGAACACTTGTTTCTTATGAGTTAATGTAATTTACGGATCAGGTTTTGGAATCTGAAACAGACGGATAGGTAGCACAGCTCTGAAACTCTGCCTCGTGGGTCTTAATATTCTCAGCTCTGCTTATGATGGAAACTAGACATCATGTTGAGGTTCCTGGCAAGAGTATAATGAGAAAGTTCTCTCTGGTTTTGATTGAAGCAGATTCATAGCCTTTAGTTGCCTGAATCCGAAGTGAAAAGATTGTTGAAAAATTAATGAAACCGACTTTTATTCTATCTTAGAAAGAGTCGCATTTCACCTAGGAATTGCATACCCAAATTTTGTTTGATTCTCTGGAATCATATCTTTGTAATTGCTAATATAGTATAGAATCCATCCAATTCACTTCAAAGATGAATTAGCATTTATACATAGACTTTAAAGGAGTAGATCTAAAATCTATTATTAAATGAAAACATTATTTTCAGTCACACATTTGTAACGCGTGAGGAAAACCTGTCGCTCTCCCACAATGCGTGTTCCTAATGCAAATGAAACAGTAGTAGCCACAGTTTCCTTTCCACATGGAAACTAAAGTTTAATTAAGCTTGTCTTGGTGAGTCTAGATGTGGGAATAGTAATATAACATCCAGACCAATTCAAGTCATTATTTGTATGTGTGCAAACATATATAAATATATATGCTTCTGTTTTTTTTTAAGAAAGGCATTGAGACAGTTCTCAGAAAAATAAAATATCATAAATAATATAGAATTCAAGACTAAGCAGGAAGGCAAATGCAAAAGTGCCAAGCATAGTGGTGGTGGTAGATTGGTTAAATACATAGTAGATTAGTAAAATAAAACTGAACTTCCATAATTGAGCTTCATATTTAATCTTGGGTATTTTACAGCACCAGCATCTATGGGAAACATTAATTTGTACAGCTCCTATTACTTAGAGTTCCACTTATTGAGAAGAAAAATCTATGTCTCTAGCTTCATATCTAAAAGAATTTATACATGTGGAAATATATAGTCAGGATCCTGAACGGCTTAGTGGACATTAGCATCAACAATTGTTATATTTAAAGGGAGCAGATGTTAATGTTGACATTCCTTCAAGAAAGAACACACTGTCGTATTGCTTATAATGAATATGTCTACTTTATATACAAATAACTCATAAGGGCATCCAGAGGTAGAGCCAGTAATTCCCTCAAATAGACATTTTGGATTTTTAACAATACTTGGATAAATGTACGATGCATAGTAACACGGAAATTAATTTGACCAGCACAAATTTTAATTCAGGAGCTATCAATTGCTCGCAGTTCCCTCTAAAAACAGAAACAAAACAAAACAAAAGTCCATCTATTATTTTTTTTAATGATTTTATTTATTTATTTGATAATAAATAGATGAGATGTGATAGAGAGATCACAAGTAGGCAGAGGCAGGCAGAGACAGAGAGGGAAGCAGGTTTCCTGCTGAGCAGAGAGCCCGATGCGGGGCTCAATCCCAGAACCCTTAGATCACAGCCCGAGCCTAAGGCAGATGCTTCACCACTCAGCCATCCAGGCGCCCCCAAAAGTCCACCTATTATTAAAGACACACACACACACACACACACACACACACACACGGCGTACACAAACACATACACACAGAGTAAGCTGGATGCTTGCACCAACATGTATAACTGGGTGCCTATATCTATGTAGTACTACTTTATATCATAACCTCAAAGCTATGTATCAAGAAAATGCTGCCCAGTTATCCTCAAAGAATAATTTAGGAAACTGAGTTGTCATTTCAGATGATCTCTGTTAGCAGTAATTCTTACATTTAAATTGTTTAAAATGGCAAAAAGATTAAAAATGGAAATATACATAAACCCTAAATTCTGGAGGCATTGAAAATGCATTACAATTTGAAAAAGTGTTAAGCCTGGTAGGGGTCAATCTAATTATGAAGGTCGCTAGATTATAACTGTAATCAGTAAGCTTTACTTAGTGCTTACCTTGGGCACTGTTTTAATTGCTTTACATTCATAAAATTATGTAATCCTCAAAACAACATATGAAGACGATATCTAGTAGCCCCATTTCACATACCAGAAAACTGAGACACAAAAGAGTCCTTCTGTGGTAACTGTCCCAGGGCTCCACAGTTGGTAAACGCTGAAACTAGGATTTTAAGTAAGGAAAGTTTAGCTCCATTGCACCAGAAAATACCAGAGATTATCTTATAAGGATATTAAGAGCTAATAATAATTTCAGTACTCTGTTGAAAGTACTATAGTGGAGATCCTATTAGGGGTGGTGGAGACAAAGGCAAGTCTAATGACTACGTCCAGAAGATGGAGGAGTTTAAGAAAGCCTTCTCAGATGAGGGAGCACCTGAGATGCATCTTGAAGGATGACTCCATTTTTTCAGGAGAGAGAGTCTGAGGGAAAGTTTTATAAGCATTGAGGTTTGAAAATTCTAGATGAGGCTTAGATAACCTTATTTCAGTATAGTCAGAGAACATGAAGCCAACTGTTTTGGGTAGGTAAATACAGAAAATATTATGTTCAATTCTAATATCAAGATCAGTATTTATTTACTTATTTGTTTGTTTATACATTGGGGTATAGTTGACAAATAACATTATATTAGTTTCAGGTGTACAACATAATGATTCAATATTTGTATATATTGCAATATGGTCACTGCAATAAATCTAGTTAATATCTGTCGTCATATATCATTACAAAATTTTTTCTTGTAGTTAGGACTTTTAAGATTTACTGTCTTAGGGGCATCTGGGTGACTCAGTCGGTTAAGCGTCTGACTCTTGATTTCAACTCCGAGTCATGATCTCAGGGTCCTAGGATCAAGTCCCTCATTGGGCAGACCCAGAGTCTGCTGGAGATTCTCTCTCTCTCTTTTCCTTTCCTTCTGCTCCTCTCCATGCTCACTCACTCTCTCTCCCTCTAAAATAAGTAAATAAAATCTAAAAAAAAAAAAAAAGATTTACTCTCTTAGCAACTATCAAATATTCAACAGAGTATTATTAACTATAGCCTTGTGTGGTATATTATAGTTTTGTTTGTTCTTAAAGGTCTCATGATCCACAAAGATGTCTTGACTGAGGATTCACATGGACAGAGTTGCAGTTATAAAATAAGCACTAAAAGTGCCACTTGAAAGACCCATTGGAGGTGGGGGGGACAGACATGGAGACAGGCAGAACATAAAGGTGAAGGTTACAGTAGGCGTGACCAGGAAGTAATGAAGAGAATGAGATATTAGGATTGAACATTTGAAAGGTGGACATATTATGAAATATTTCAAGATCTCAGTCATGGGAATATAAAGGATGAGACAAGACATTCACGGATAATTGTAGGCAGAGAATGAAATAGTGGGAGAAGTAAAATAAGTGACTCAGATTTCTGACTTTTTTTCCTAATATCCAGTATAGAACTGGAATTAGAGTAAGAAACAAAATGATCACTGTTAGGCATTGTATAGCCACAGTTACTTTTATTTTTTTTTTTTTAAGATTTACTTATTTTAGAGAGAGATAGTAGGGAGAGAAGAGAAAAAGAGGAAGAGAGAGAGAGAGAGAGTCCTCAAGAAAACTCCCTGCTGAGTACAGAGCCTGGTGCAGGACTCACTCCCACTCACAAGAGCTCGCCACTTAACCAACTGAGCCACCCTGGCAGCCCTCCTTAGGTGTACCCAGGTGAAGTATCTCACATATATTTAGGTATGTTAATCTAGAGTTTGCAAAAGAAGCCTGTGAGAGAGATACAGATATAGGAGTAAGTGGTTTACAGGTGGTGGTCAAAATCACACCAATACGTAACACTCTCTGGGAAAGACTGCAGAGAAGGTATGTGAACCCTGACTTTTAACGGAAGAGCAAGTGAAGAAGAATTAGGTAGATCTATATAATAAGAAGCAAAACACAAATATTAAAATTGTGCAATGGAAAATAAACTGAAAGTTTTGGGAGTAAGAAATGACAAACAAGTGTTGAAATTCACAGGTCAGTTAAATAAGGACTGTAAAAGCCTCTGATTTTGTCAGTGAGCCAGAGGTGACCTTTGTCAAAATGGTTTAAATGATTTTCTTTAGACCTTAAGGAAAAAGAAAGGAATGGGTCCAGCCAATAGATTTCAAAAGTATAGTTGAAAGAGATTGATCTATGCCTTATTTACATGCCTGGCTTGATCTGATTGGCATTCTATTTTTTTCTTGTTGTTCCTTATTTTACTAATAATATCCAAATAAAATCCAAATAAACAAAACCAACAGGATATGTGTGTGTGCATGTGTGCGTGCGTGTGTGTGTGCGCGCGTGTGTGCATGTGTGTTCGTGTGTGTATATACATATGCATATATATATATATATATATGTATTTATGGAGAAACAAAGAGAGAGATAATTTTATTTCAAGGAATTGCTTCCCCATGATTGTGGAGATTCAAGTCCAAAATCTGCAAGATAGGCTAGCAAGCTGGCAACTCAGGGAAGAGTTGCAGATAAAAAGTTAAGGCAATGGCGATAGAATTTCTTTTCTTTTTTTGAAATTATATGTAGAGCTCGGTTTTGGATTAGTAAAATAAGGAACAACAAGAAAAAAACAAGAAGAGATAGCACGATAGCTTATTAAAATAGATTTAATTGGATTGCAAAAATAATTTGTCTATCCAGAATTTCTCCTAAACTAATGGAATATTTAAAAAAAATAAGCTAACACAAAACTAAGATGATTTTTTTTAAAGATTATTTATTTATTTATTTGACAGAGAACGATCACAAGTAGATAGAGAGGCAGGCAGAGAGAGAGGGAGAAGCAGGCTCCCCGCTGAGCAGAGAGCCTGATTCGGGGCTGGATCCCAGGATACTGGGACCATGACCTGAGCTGAAGGAAGAGGATTTAAACCACTGAGCCACCAGGTGCCCCTAAGATGACATTTTGATTCATGTATGTAATCCTTTGCACCCAATAAAAAGGTAAATTATATCATAAAGTTATTCTAAGGTATTTCAAAGATGTTTCCTTGGCTCAACGTTCTATCTATTCTCTATTTGACTCATGAATGAGGTAGTTCTGTTACTTATTTATTTATTTAGTTAGTTAGTTGTGTGGTTTTTTTGAGAAGCCTATTTTCATGGTGCACTTTACTCCTAAAATTTGAGCTTTTGATATCAGAGTAATTCTTTTTCAGTTGAGAGTCAATGTTCATATTATCAACCCAATCTTTATGCAAAACTGAATGCATCCTCTTGACTCCTGCCTCACTTACATGCTTGAGAAACTTACAGTGTATTCAAGTCAAGATCTTGTTTCCAATCCATTCTGTTGTCAAATGGCCTAACCTTGATGCTAATCAAAGCATCATTAGCTACTTGCTCTTTCAGCAGCATAAAACCAGAAGAAGCCTTTCTCACTTTTTCTAAAAGTCTTTTTAGGTAAACCTGATATTTTATTGCACACCTTGATTCTTAAACATATCTCTAGTGCTATAGTTTTTCTCAAAAATGATGTTGTGTTTGAAGTAGTCATTTTAGATATGATTAGATAGCAATACCTTTAAAAGGAAAATTGACATGGAATCTGAACAAATAACACTATATACTAAAGTTCTTATCAAACAGTTAATGCCCATTGTATGTCATTCTTCTCTCTCCTTTGCAATTTATTTCTTGCTTGTAGCATGCTAGTTGTTCATAATAGCTGTGCCATAAAGGTTTAATGTGTTTACTTTAATTGAATTGGCAGGACCTTGAATGAAATGCAACTATCTTTAAATCAATATATGAATCCTTAAAAACAGCATTTAAAAAATAGCGTGGTCAGCATGAAGATTTGATAATCACTTACTGCTTTTTTTCTTTTTTCTTTTTCTCCTTCTCTTCTTCCTCTTCCTCCTGTTGCCTTCTTTCCACCCTCCCTCTAATTATTTTTCTACCCTTCTGTTTCTTCTAACCATTTCTTTGTATTATTTGTGACTGTAGCCCAATATAGTTACTTAAAAGCTAGGGTAAAGAGTTGGGAGACTTTGATTCTAATTCCAGCTCTTTTAATAATGACCCACATGAAACTACTTAAGCACATGTGTGTCCATTCATATGACTAATAATGTAGTGTAATATATCACATACCCAGATTTTATTTTCATCATGAAGATCTTAAATGCATTTGTCCCAAACTTTACAATAAAGTTCATTGTGTGTGCAGGTATGTATATATGCACATATGTTTAGACATATTTTCCCCTATAAAATACTAGTTGGATTCTTCAGGAAACAGTGCTCTCTCTGTGGCTAACATTGATGAACCCCTACAACTTGCATATTATATCAGGTGATAAGACCTAGGATCCAATGCAATGATTGGGGAAGTAGCTGGAAAGGCCACCATATGAACGGATAACAGAAAGATAGGAACTACAGAGTGATCTGAATAATAAAGATTTAATGTTCTCCTCTTCTAACAACATTGGCTTTGTGAATATATGTCACAGTTATGCCATTCAAACATACACTTGAAATATAAATGGATTATTTTGGTATACTTTTAACATAATCTATATGTATATAAGGATCCTTCCGGTTTCTTAACTCTAAAAAGGGAGAAACCACTGTCATAAAAAGTACCATGTGTATATATTTCATTGTTCATGAGGCACCACATAGTCCATGTCCACTGACATTTAGTCAATAGAAATAACATATGAAATTACTATGATAAAAGCATATCACTTCTATTCGTGCCTTTCCCATAGAGATTGCATAAAGGAGATTTTCTATAGAGCTTATATCAGTGTAACACTTTAGAGTAGAATTTTAATGCCTAGTCACACCCATTAAAGCATGCTGTTGCTTCTTATTGTTGTTGTTTTATGTCAACCTTCAAGAACTGTCAGTCTTGGGGTGCCTGGGTGGCTCAGTCGGTTAAGCATCTGCCTTTGGCTCAGGTCATGATCCCAGGGTCCTGGGATTGAGTCCTGCATTGGGCTCCTTGCTCAGTGAGGAGCCTGTTTCTCCCTCAGTCTGCTGTTCCCCCTGCTTGTGCTTTCTATCTCCCTCTCTCTCTGACAAATAATAAATAAATGAATAAATAAATAAATAAAATGTTAAAAAAAAAGGAAGAAAAGACAAACTGTTAGTCTCTCACAGTTTCATGGATGTTAGAAGACCTGAGATGACTGGGTCAGAGGAAAGGGACATTACTGCTCCCAGCACAGCAAGCAGCATGAACATCTGCATATTTGACTCAGTTCCCACTGCCCGATGTACCGTATGGACAAAAGAGACCCAGATGAATGCCAGCACTTTCCATGGGTTGCATTTATTGAGAGGAAGCCTGATAACACCTGCCGTTTGTTTGGGAGGGAGACGTTACCTATGTTTTAGTGGGTAGGAAGCATCCCTGACCTTTACTTTGGAAGAAGACACTATCTCATCTTTTCAAAGTTATTTGCTATGTATACATTCTTGAAAATATAGTCTTGAAAAAAGGTCATTTAGTGCTTTCTGGGCAAAACCTGCAGGGCTGTGAGAGATGAGGAAGAATTGTCTCCCAGTGCTTTTAGTACATTGCCTTACTAAACTGACACCATGTAATGTGGTGACAAAGTTAAAAACTTTAAAATACTTCAGCAAGTGAACTGAACTGCTTTTCCAGTAGTCAAAAGATGACTCCTTCTCTGTATCCCTCTCTTTTTTAAGCAACTTAAAAAAATTTAAAAAATCATTTCTTTCAGAGCATGTATTCTCTTTCATTCTGAGTCTAGACTTAGAATTATAAATAAAAAGAAGGTTGGACCTCAAGTTTAATTCGGGCTCTTAGTGATGTTAATCTCACAAATTAACTATCTTCTCAGTGAGTATAACCTTTTCAGTATACCTACATATTTTTCTTATCCAGATGATAGGAGATAACTTATTTTCCAGCCATTGGTATAAATAATTGTTTGGGAGATAGCCTCATAATTATACTGATGGTCTCACTCCTTGATTAAAATGTCTGAATGACTTTTTCATCACAAACAGTGATTTATTGTGATAAAAAGTAGAGAGTTATATAGAATTAAATTTCTTTTTATTTGACAAAGTATTCAGTGCTACTGAATTTTGAAATGACCAGAGAGTTATAGGATGTTATGGTATTTTAGGCCATTTTTTATAAAGGATTTCAGATTGTAATTCATAATGTTGTTTTCAAAGTGCTTGGCATTAAAAGAGGACAATGGGGAGATGGAGAGGAGAAGGGAGTTGAGGGAAATTGGGGGGGAGATGAACCATAAGAGACTATGGACTCTGAAAAACAACCTGAGGGTCTTGAAGGGGCGGGGGGTGGGAGGTTGGGGGAGCCAGGTGGTGGGTATTGTGGAGGACACGCATTGCATGGAGCACTGGGTGTGGTGTAAAACTATGAACTCTGTTACGCTGAAAAGAAATTAAAAAAAAAAAAAAAGAGGACAATGGTATTTTCCCATGATATATAAAAGGCTCTAAATACAACTTTTTGCTGAGTAGACTTAGACACTAAACAAGGAATTGGTAGTATGGAAAGGTGGAATGACAGTTGTATATTGACCTTGTCAGCTACTGTTTTAACTTTTGAGGTCATCCCCAAAGGACCAGTAATGTCACTTTAAAAAGCAAAATCAATCAATAATAATAATAATAATAATAATAATAATAAATTAATACACAAGGAAAAGTGTACTTTGAAAATAAACCCAGACAATAAGACATGATTCAAAACCAACCCTCCAGTAATTTTTTTGCTTTGATTAAAATATTTTCAGCATCAAATAGAGAAATATTTAAACTATTTTTATTATCCATTACATGATTATAATCAGAAAAAAAAAACACTTAAATTTCTGTGCCCAACATGGGGCTCGAACTCACAACCCCGAGATCAAGAGTCTCATGCTCCACAGACTGAGCCAGTCAGGCCCCCCTAGAACATCTTTTCTTTGTTTCACAACTGTCTACAAATTAGAACACTGAATGTTTCCCTTAAAGCTGCAGTTGCTTTCATGTAGTGCCACTGTATTCACTTAACTGGAAACACACAGTGTTTGTGCAAGCTTTTGGGTGTCCAGCATAGTAATTTTATGTAAATGTTTAAACTATGCATTTCATGGAAAAAAATCTAGATTTCATATTTTAGAAGGCCAATGTTTAAATTCAAAGTTTAGAAGGAGTAGTTATGAAATACATTTTTATCAATATGTGCAATCATGCGCTCATTAATTTGTCAGGAATATTTCTGGTTTTTGCCTCCACTGATTAAATTGTTCTATAACATACAATCTTTGATTAAGTATCAAACTTTAGTTATTATATGGGATATTGAATATATTTAAGAAGTAATTATCCAATTTTTATTATTCAGTCTGTTTTGAATGATAGTCTTATTTGTATTTCCAAGGTGATGCTCTTATCAATATCTATGAATACATACTACTAAGTGAAATTTTTTGGATCAAACAATGATCAAGAGTAGCTATTAAATTAATAATTATGTGACTGAGTAGGGAAATATTCCAGTTCAATTAAGTAAAATGATTGCTTACAGAAAAATAATTATGAATGCTCTCAATACACGGTGCTTCCTGGGTGAGAATTTTGAAGAACAAAGAAGATATCAATAATGGATAAAAGCTGGGATTGTGAGAATTTGGGGATGAGTAAAACGTGAGCCAGGACAGAGTGAATATTGTCAGGAGTGAAAATTACAGGTTTCCATATACTCCCCTTAAGTACCAGGTTTCAAAAATCCAGACCTACAAAATCTGGTGATTCGTACTTGCTGTTTTGAGATTATAAGAAAACAAGTCTTCATGTACCAATGGACTGGGTTGTCCAGTCCTTTCCGTGCGATTTGCATGTGTCATGAGTCAGTAGCCCGTGCAGCTGCTTCTACGGGGAGTGATGGACAGGCTGCAGCAACGTCTTCGTCCCAGGACGACCTGGCCTTGCACAGCAGCTCTCTGCTGACTCTCAAGGCCGGGATTTCTCCTCGTGATGCAAAGCAATAATCCACTTGTTTAGGGTTATGCCTGATGTCAGAGAAAAATTATTAATAGCACCCATTTTTACTTTCAAAAGTGTTCTTGTTGGATGACAAATTATATGGCTACTTTAGTGTGTACATCATTTAGAAAACTGCCTGGGCCTCAAAGGCTATGACCACATGGTTATGGCTCTATTAAATCATACACGTACACTCAGCTATTTTGCCCGGGGCATGCCCATTGCAATTGATTGGCAGAGCGTCTAGAATCCGCCGCATTCTAGGCCTAAAATAACATCATTCTCCCTTGGTCTACTATTGGTTTTGACACAGAATTTTCCTGATCATTATGATGATTTTTCTCTCAGTGGCACCTTTATTCTTATGACCATTTGGCATTAGTCAAGGACTCTTCATACCTTGAACTGACTTAATCACGTTAATAGCCTCTAAGTTATTGCCAGAAAATTACTCTTTTTTTTTCTTTTTTATGAACTTTCAGATGAAATAAGTAACTAGAAGAGAGGTTCAATCTAACTTGAACAATCAGTATCGGCTAAGACTTAGGCAGACCTTGCCAAACCGAAATGTCTTGTTAGAAAATTCTGCCTTTCCATCAGTGGTGAAGTTGTATACTGCATATTTGCATAACTGAAGTACACATTCTATTCGTTCTTTGTAGAACTAAGAAAAAGTTTGGCCTAAAGGTAAACCCTAGTTTTCTTCTGGGAAAGCAGAAAACTAAAG
Organism: Mellivora capensis; assembly: GCA_004024625.1. Taxonomy (NCBI): domain Eukaryota; kingdom Metazoa; phylum Chordata; class Mammalia; order Carnivora; family Mustelidae; genus Mellivora; species Mellivora capensis. The sequence goes on along the minus strand of PISX010010809.1, from coordinate 54,499 downwards.
AGAAAAAAAAAAAAAGCAGAAAACTAGAAAGTTTCTAGTTAGAATTTTCTAGCTTAAAGTACATAAAAGTCAAAACTCTGCCAGATACCTATTAATATTATGGTGGGAGTTAATTTAACTACAAGTTTACAGGTTTCTCCAGCTCTATGAATCATCTCCAACTCTTATGGAATTTGAGTAAATGAAGTTGGAATAAGAGTTAATGGAATGGAGATGGCAATTCTAGAAAAGTTTCTTGAAGGAGTAGGATTTCGGGTGTTTAGTGCAAGTGATCTATATTATAGCTTTGAGGTAAAGTACAAAGGAAGACTAAATAGTGTCCTTGACCAAGGTGGACAGTTTTTGCAAAAACTACATTATGAGAGATGGGCATGACCAAATAAAGGACAAGAATTTTTAAAATAACAAGTTTAAGTCCTCCAAGTTCTAGCCCAATATGATTACCCTGACACTCTTGGAAACAACTCCAGCTTCTGAGAAATGGCACAAGGTAATTTTCAATAACAGGGGAAGATTGTTCTTACCAGCTGTAAAATAATAATTTTGGTGTGAAAGAGATAGGGACTGGGGTGCCTGGTGGCACGGTTGGTTGAGTGACTCACACTCGGTTTCAGCTTCAGTTTTGATCTCATGGTCCTGGGATTGAGTCTCAAGTGAGGCTCTGGATTCAGCACAGAATTGGCTTAAGAGTCTCTCTCCCTTTCCCTCTGCCTCTCCCACTCATGCTCTATCTAAAATAAAATAAATAAATCTTTAAAGAAAAAAGAGAGATAAGGACAAAGGCATTGGAGACTATGGCTTTGGTTCTGGCTTAGGAAAAATAAGAATGGGAAACAGTTGAGAACTCGTAAGGTATGGGGTAACAGAGTAAATATAGGAAGAGAGATATGATATTAAGAATTTCATTCATCATTTAATATTTTCTGATTTCCGTGTGGTATTTTGAAATTATTCATCATTAATTCTCTCCATACACCCAAAAGGGGAGTACTATTGTTTTCTGTATGTTAGGAAAAGAAAGTAGAGGTAAAGTTCAGTCATTTGTCATGGGTAACTTATAAAATTGGAGAGCTGGGGTCCAAAAGTAAGTCTCCCTAACTATGAAGCCAGAGTAGTAGTCACTAAGGTAGAGGGGAGGTGTGCCTGCCCATTAAGCATTTGACTTTTGACAGTGCTTAAAATGCTTTCTGATGCATAAAGCAAGTTAACAGAGTTAAGCAAGCTCCCAAATGAAACAGGGTGTTGGTGAAAAGCTCTAGGAAGGCACGTAGCATCACACATACTATTCATTCTCATGATGTCACTTTCAAGGAGATAAAAAGATGCTGTTGAATGGGCTATAACTTAAAACATATGTTAATTCAGTCCCTGAAGAAGGACATCACAATTACTCAATTATTGGATAAAGAACATCCAAGGGAGTTTATATTTCAGTGGAAATGAAGAGCTTTGGAGCAAGACTTATAAGGCCCCACTCCTTTTTTTCTAGACGGATCAGAAATGCAGAGTGGTACTTCAGATATCTTTCTTCATTTATCCGGGATGATTTTTTTTTCTTAAGAAATTTCTCATATTTCTTAAACAGAACTGAAACAATAAACTGAAAATATGATCATTAAATAAACACATGTATTAGAGATAAGAAAGCCTTCAAATATCTATTTAAAAATTATGCAAGTATAAAACATTTTGCTACATAAATTGTAGATAGCAAAATATACAGTGATATATCTCTAAGAGATTTTGAGCTGTTTTCAATAGTCCCCTGGTTGGAACTTATGCTGTTAATATGTTGTTATTTTATTTTATTTTACTTTTTTATTTTGCTTACTTATGTGATAGAGTATTTACAAAAACTCATTCTCATGCTCTAACAAATTCAAGATAAATTTAACAAGTGTAATAACTATTTATTAAAGATTCCACAAAGCTTGACAAGGAAAGAGATGTGGAAAACACCAAATATATATACCATTTGTCAAAACAATTTAAAATACAATTTATTGGTTGTTAAAGAAAAACAAATCATGCAAATCAAAACAAAATCAGTAAAATTTGTAATTTTCCTGTCTCCTTAGAAAGCAAAGGGGTGAAACAGGCAAGCAAAAATATCACTTCAATGTCTGTACACACACACAAAAAGGTCAAAATTAAATTTCAGGTCTGCCCCTCTCTACAACTGATTATGTGCCTTTGTGAATGGAAGGGAGGCCAGAGGGAGGCAGGGTAGGCTGTCATAGATGAACGGTTCCCAAGAAAATATTCACAAACACTGGCTGAAAGCAGCAGATAATCGCACATAGTTTTCAGTTGCCAGTTATGTTTATCGAAGCGAAACCAATGAATTATAAAATAAACAACAAGGCCCCCATTCCTTCGTTGTTGTGAGGATTTGTGGGAATGATGTAGCAGAAACATACTTTAAGTCAGATGATGGGAGATGAAGAAAATCAAAGAAAAATAAAATTTAATAGATGGCCTTGTTGAACTTGACTTGTGCTTTGCCTGGGCAGAGCAAGGTGCCGAGGGCCCTTCACGTATCACTTCCTTGACCCCTCACAAGATTTTTAACTACAGGGTTATGAAATGTGTGAAGCTGTGACCTACGTGTTTAAATCCCAGGGCGGAATTGCAGTTGAAAGAAAATATTTGATGTGATAAGAGGAATTTCATAGTATTCAAATCCTTTACTTTCTGTTCTTGGAGACAATGAATGAAACACATAAGCCCCCAAAGTCATAATTTTTAAAGTCTTACAAGTTTCTCTCTAGAATCATCTATGTGCTTCTCCCAAAATATCTCTTTTCAAACCACCCCCTTCCCAATCTCTGAGAAATGTTTTCCAACTCTTGTTCTTGCCCACTATTTCCTTTCACCCTCTTTTTGTCTGATTAGGCATCACAAATGCCCAAGAATTTTTTTTTGTCCTACTTCAGGGTCAAACATAAAGACCAAACGAGGAGAAATGAATGACGTGATCCAGACCTCCATCATCTTTGGAGGGTAATAGCGGAAAAGATCAGAAGCTCTTTTACTGTAATAATTTATGCCTTGTCACATGGGTATTATTATTACAAAGATGACAAAATAACACTTAGAGAAATGCTGTAGGGTAGCCACAGGATGCTGCTCTTATTAAGTGGAGTAAAGTAGAGAGGGATAAGCCCCCTGCCTTTTTGAAATGAGCCATGTTGATTTGGTCTATTTAACAACAACCAGAAAGTTGACATAGAATCATCTATGTCTTCCCAATTGTTTATTCCTTATAGTATTCTATGTATAGTTTTATTGGATAATGATAGAATAAAAATACCGTGTTTCATTAAAAATGGAACTCGATGCTTTTTTGTTTGTTTGTTTGTTTGTCTGGTTAAGGGATTTTTGCTTAGAATCTAGCTGAGTTTTTCCCAGACTTGACTTTGTCACAGTAAAGAAAAACAGTAACTACAGACTTAATTATTAAGTGTAGCCCATGTGAGAAGCTCAGAGTTAGAGTTCAAATAATACCATGAATGGAGCAGTGGGAGGGACCCTCTTCATGTGGATCCGTCTTCAGGAGGAGTCATTCATATCTGCAGTAGCTGTCAGATTTATTTGCTCTCTTCTTTACCTAAAGCAGGAGTCATGTAGGGCTTATCATGATTATGTGGAGTAACTATTACAATAATAAGGAAAGCAGTCTTTCTGATTCCTGCCTGGCAGAGTATGAGTAGCACGTGGGTTAGGATATGGGTATATACTTTTTTTTTTTTTTTAAGAGAGAGAGAGAGGGAGAGAGAGAGAATGAGAGAGCATGAGAAGGGGGAGGGTCAGAGGGAGAAGCAGGTTCCCCACTGAGCAGGAAGCCCGATGCGGGACTCAACCCTGGGACTCCAGGATTATGACCTGACCTGAAGGCAGTCACTTAACCCACTGAGCCACCCAGGTGCCCTGGGCATCTACATTTTTCACAAGAAACCCTTATGAATCGGATTTAAATGTCAATGATAATCACACTTTGAGAAACTTTGCCATAGAGTTCAATAAAAACAGTGGTGATAAAATTGTCTCTTATGTGTTAATTTTAAGATCAGTGCACATGGGGCAGATGGCAGATCTTGCGATATTTGTTGGTTTTGTGGTTGAACTCTCAACAGGGAACTTTAGTTTCCAAATTGTCAGCTTTTTCAGAAATTATCCATGGGAAACAAAGTATTGAGAACAGACTGTAACTTCCTCAGTTGCTGATAATGTACTACGGAGAAGAGTTTGCAGTTGTCACAGTAATCCAATACCAACTTAATTCCAGGTGTGTGCAGCTTAAAAGGGTGATAATTGGATATCAAATGAACTGATACAGTAAGTAGAAAATGTGCATAATGTTTGTTGAGGAGTGTTTAACGGCTGAGATGTACAATAGAAAGTTTAACTGAATCTTTCTACTTTTTTTCTAAAGATTTTATTTATTTGTTTGACAGAGAAAGAGAGATCACAAGTAAGTAAAGAGACAGGCAGAGAGTGAGGGGGAAGCAGGCTCCCCGCTGAGCAGAGAGCCTGATGTGGGTGGGTCTCGATCCTAGGACCCTGAGACCATGACCTGAGTTGAAGGCAGAGGCTTAACCCTCTGAGCCACCCAGGTGCCCCTGAATCTTTCTATTAGGAAATTGCAATACCACTAGTCAGTAAATTACTAAATTTGTGTAATTTAAGCAAATATGCATCACCCAGTACTGCCTGTCAGGTTGTATGTTAGACATTGGACTTACAATAAAGAGTTCAGACTCAAACATATTTGAAATTATATAAGCACAATACTAAATGTGGAACATTATTATATGAGCCTAAGTTATAAATATGAGCAGTTATAGAAATGAGTGGTTAATTCCAGTACAGTGGTGAGGTAGACAAGGGAGTTGGGAAGGTAGGTTAGGAGGGGGAGGTTGTAGAAAACCCAGGGTAGCTTATATAGTAGGCAATAACTGTAACAATAGGCAATAGCAACAGTAGGCAGTAACAATAACAATAACAAAATTAATAAAATTAATTTTTGGTAATAGCAACTCAGTATGTGTGGATGGATGTATGTATGTACTTATCTATTTCCATTTATTTATTTATTTATTTAAATATTTAATTTATTTATTCATTTCACACAGAGAGAGCAAGCACAAGTAGAGGGAGCAGCAGGTAGAGGGAGAGGGAGAATTAGGCTTCCATCTCAATGCAGAGATCGATCCCAGGACTCTGGGATCATGACCTGGGCCGAAGGCAGATGCTTAAAAACTGAGCTACCCAGGTACCTTGGAACTCAGTATTTATTTGTTATTTTTTTATTTTTATTTTTTATTTTTTTAAAGATCTCACCTATTTATTTGACAGACAGAGATCACAAGTAGGCAGAGAGGCAGGCAGAGAGAGAGGAAGGGACAGGCTCCCTGCCGGGCAGAGAGCCTGATGTGGGGCTCGATCCCAGGACCCTGGGATCATGACCCGAGCTGAAGGCAGAGGCTTTAACCCACTGAGCCACCCAGGCGCCCCGGAGCTCAGTATTTAAATCAACCCCTGAGGGAGCTGAACTTGGGCAAGGAAGAAGGAGGAGGACTCAGAGTTACTACTGGGTGACATGATTTAGTGTGTAGTGGTGTAATGACATAAAGCTCAACCGATAGAAATAATTTTTAAAAAATCATTTTGCAGGAGTTCCTAAATTCTGGCGCCCCGACTTGTGTAGGTAATAGATATGGGCCACTAATCCTCAGCATATGTATATATCAACTCCAGCATATGTATGTATCAATACCAGCCAGGGATATTTAATTCATAAATTTACTAAAACAACCTAAGAATTTGTTGACAATGATTGAATCCATACTCTGCAATGAGAATTATATGCAAATTACTATAGAGTTAATTCAAGCACAAGTAAAAGCAACAAACTATAAATTGTATACTTCATGATGTATAACTCATAAATAATGGAGATTATCTTAGTTTCTGTTTAGAATATTAATAGATTTATCTTTCTCCTAGATATGCAGCTTTTCATTGTTGCATAGATGACTGGTACCACAGTTCTGTGCTGGGTTGACACTTAATTTTTTCATGGTTCTTACTGTTATTTGCAGAATGTTCTTACCAATTCTGCCTGAAACTGGTTCTGAAATTTTTTCCATACTTTCTCTAAAGGCTTTTTGTTTGTTTTTATGCTCTGCAAAATTTGGGCTAGCTCTTTGCCATGTTAACCTAAATGCTTCATACGGTAATATGCATGTACTCTCTCTCTCTCTCTCCTTCATTCTGCCCTTATAGCTCTCTTCTGTTTCTTCCTGTCTCTCTTTCTCTATCTCTCCCTCCCTCCCTTTCTTCTTCTGTCTCTCCCTTCCTTCAACTTCTTCAACTCCATATCTTAGGCATTCAGTGTTTTCTCTCTGGCTTTGTTATTTTCTCTAGTCAATAGATTATTCCTTTACCAAGAAAAAAAATATGACTAGATTTTATTTTATTTTCAAAAATATTTTATTTATTTATTTATTTGACATAGCAAGAGCAGCAGAGGGAGAGGGAGAAGCAGACTCCCTGCTGAGCAGGGAACCTGATATGGGACTTAGTCCCAGGACCCTCGAATCATGACCTGAACTGAAGGCAGAGGCTTTAACTCACTGAGCCACTCAGGCACCCCCCTCCATGACTAGACTTGAAACTAAAAACACATTTCCTACACAGTGGCACCATTATAATTTTCATATGCATTAGTACATTTTAGTGTCAAGTGCCCAGAATGTAACTCAAATCCCTCCTGAATGAGAAATTTATTGTGCTTAGAGCATAAACTATAAAGAATATACTAACATCATCAGTAATCTCTTGACTTTTTGAGTGTTCACCTCTGCTTTTCCTGGTTTTGTTTTGTTTTTATATTATATGACTTCATGCTATTAGATCTTGTATCTCTACAAATTGAAAAGAATACACACAGTCGGTTCATCCCATATTTATTTTTACAGGCTTATGATGAAAGAAGAAAGAGATGCTTTCCTTGCCAGATCTAGGTTCTCGCTCATACCCGATGCATGGCCAACGTGTGACCAGGGGGAATGGGGTGCAATAATTTATCTAGCCTGTGGCATTTGATTAACCTCCAAAACAAGGGTGTCCCAGCTAACAACAACCCTCCCCAGAAAGATATTTATAGAGAGAGGCAAATTTGAAATCTCTCAGAGGAAGGGGATGATATGGGTGAACTCTAAAACAAATATCTGTTCAATGATACAACATTTTTTAATCACACTGGTTATAGCTCGGAGGCATTCAGTGTGGCTACTTCATACACATTCATCCTGTCATCAGTAAAAAGAGAAAATGCTAGGATAGTGAGCTGTTAAAATATGAATGAGATGATGAGAATAATTTTAGATACCTTAGGTTGGAGATGATGACCCATAGGAAGAACAATGTGTTAACTGGACTTTGGAGTTTGGTGAGACTTGGAGATACACATTTGGTTATCAACAGCACAGAGGGTGCAGTTAAAAACTGGAGTGGATACCAACATCTGCAAATGGCAGACATTCAGCTTCCAACCTCTTTTACCCAACTGAGTTCTTGGCACAAAGACGTAAGTGTCTGGTGATTAGCTGGGGTGAAGAGTGTTAAGGACTCAGCTTTCAAACTTTCATTGATACTCGCAGGCACTATGTGGACATCCAGACTTGGATCAGGTTGCTGAAATGTTGGACCCCATTGAGCAGAAAGATCTGTGGACTGTGCCTGAGTAGTGTATATTTTCAGGATTTAGGTTTAAGGTTGTTGGGGGAGATGCCAGCTGAAAGTTAAGAAGGGGCTTCAGGGAGCAGCTGTTCCTAAAGAGACTCAAACGTCATCACTTCCTTGCTTTGGCATCTGAGCAGGTGGGATTTCAACATTTAACCAAGCACCTTCTTGAATAAGCATGAGAAAAATGAGATGTTCTCCACTTTTTGGAAGATATTTCCAAGGTGAAAGCACTTTTCTACCTCCAAAAGTAAAAGACAGTAAAAGAGAGTGAACCATAAGGAAGAATTTTCTTTGAATGCAGATGATTTTGTAAGTCAGATCTCGTGGGAGACTGTGTCCCAGTATGGTGGTTAATATCTTTCAAACATGTGCCGTTGCACAAATGCCCTTTTCATACACATTTTAGCTTTCCATTCTTTAGGGTAACACAGCCACATGACAGATTAGACCAAAACAAAAACAAGCAAACAAACAAACAAAAAAAAGAAGCGAAGAAAGTTAAATGACCTCCCCCAGTTTATAAAGCTAGTAACTATCAGTCTAGAGGAGGATAGGAATCTCCGGATTTTGGTTTCAGAGCTCTTCCCACTTTATCAGAACAGCTTTCTTGCTTGCTTACTTTGGATGAACTATTGCTAAATTGCCATGAGGATGTAAAATAAACATTTTGACTAAGTAGATCATGTACTTCTATAAAACTTGTCAAACCATTCAAATGACCATTCGTTTTCACAATTGTTCAGTCTGTTGGTTTGACTAGCAATGCAGTCAGCATAGCTACACTATTTGAACGAGAAAATGGCCAATTGTCTTTTCAGCATTGTTTCTAATTCCATGATTCCGTGTTGGGATGCTGTTACATTGACATTGGCAAGACTGCTTTCTATTACCAGTAGAGTCGCTGAGTGTATTAGTTTCCTGTGGCTGCTGTAAAAAAAATAACCATACATTTCATGGCTTAAAATAGTGCAAAGTGAGTATTTTATAGTCTCGTTAAGTCAGAAGTCTGACCTGAGTCTCAGTCAAGGTACTGGGAGAACTACATGTCATCTGGAAGCTCTGGAGAGAATCTGTTTCCCTTCTTTTTTTCAAAATTTAAGGATTGCCTGCCTCCCTTAGTTTATGGATGCCATCTTCCCTCTTCAAAGCCACCAGTAGCCTAAAGGGTCTTTCTCAGGTTATATTATTCTGATTCTATGGTTTCACAGTCAGATATCCTTCTTTGACTCTCTTGAGGAATCTTGTGATTACACAAAGCCCACTCTGATAATCTAGGATAATCTCCCCATCTCAAAATAATTTAATCATATCTGCAAAATCCTTTTTACTATGTCAGGTAATCACAACTTCCAGTGATTAGAATGTGGACTTTTTAAAAAAGATTTTATGCATTTATTTGCAGAGAGAGGACAGTGAGGACAGGAACACAAGTAGGGGAATGGGAGAACGAGAAGCAGGCTTCCTGCCAAGCAGGGAGCCCGATGTGGGGCTCTATCCCAGAACCCTGGGATCATGACCTGAGCCGAAGGCAGACGCTTAACAACTGAGCCACCCAGGTGCCCCAGAATGTGGACTTCTTTAGAAGGGGGAATGCATATCATACTGGGTTTTGATTTTCTAGGCATTTTCATGGTTTATGTCTGTGCTAATATATGATATACTTGTGCTGATCCTACTTCCCAAATTAAGGTCTTTTTAATGCTCTCACTTCTCTCAATTCTGTTTTAGAATTTGTTCACAAAAATTACAGGTGAGGACCACAGAAAAATATTAATTTTTCACACATACCCCCCAAAACCAATATTCATTTCATAATCAAAAATAAAATCATCTTAGTTTGGAAAAAATAACTTTATTAAATCCTGACAAAGAGTTCTCTCAAAGCTGCCCTTTAATGTCTTTGGCTGAGAGATACTAGTTTACAAAAATCTATTACTAAAAAATTTTCATGTGAAATCTTGATTAAAGGAAATTTTATAGGGCCTTAAATCATCATTTAAAACTTGATTAAATTTTAAAGCCCCTGAAGGCTAGTAATATTTTTTTCCCTTCCAGATGATGAAGAAATATGCCCTGTATCCATAAGGCTCATTAACAATGTCATGGCTCTAAAAATCCACATATAGTAATTATTCCAAAATATCTCTATGAAAACAAAAATCTCTAAGCTAAGCCCAACAGAACTCTAGGTCTCTGTCTTTCCATGAATGACTCTTCATTAGAGAAAATATTTTCCCACTTAATGACTTTCTGAAATGGGCTCCATTTCCTGGTTTTGACAAGGTTCCTTCTTGGATCAACTCATCACCTGGTCATTTTCACACCATATTGAAAATGAAACCTGTTATTGTCCAGCAGTTCTGCCTATAGTCCCCAGATAGACCAATATGCACTTACCCACTGCTTTCATCTTCAACATGTTACATGCATTCAAATCAAAGCCTTCAATCACTGTAAGCAATAGGTACAGTGTGAAGTAGTAAACCACAGCTCAAAAAATTGATATTTTCTTCCTGCAAGAGCACATGCATCAATTGATAAGCAGTAAGCCAGAGGGAAAAGCATTTCCATTATTAGTTCAGTGCACCAATCCTACCATCTAAGGCAGTCCCCCCTGCAAATGTGTAATAGAAACCAGTTAATGGTCCTTATATGTCAGTGCCAGCTGCCTCTATCCAAGTGTGGGTAGTTGTTTCTCGTTTAACCTTAATTGATAGGAGTGATAGATGCTCAGAATCAATCAATGGATTTCTGTGGATTCAAAAAAGTATTCTCTTATAATCCTAATGAGTTCTGGCAGCTGGCATTTGTATAGCTGAACAGCTGTCATAAATATATTGAAGAGTGGAAACACCGGTCAAGTTTCCCTTTAGAATCTTTGAAAGGTTTTAGTTTTTCATAATGTTAAATCAAGACCAGATTTTTAAAAGAATCTTCTTCTGGGTAATGTGTGTGTGTGTGGGGGGGGGTGTGTATGTGTTGTTGTGTTATAAATGGGGGAAAAATAGAAGTAATTCTTTTTGTTAAATTTTTTTTTCTATCAATATTCATTTTTAAGTTGAGGTTGGATCTAGAATGCCGCATGACTGATTATCTAATTTTCTGATTTTCTGTTGGTAATTGAGTTTTTAGATACATTTTAGCCCTATTCCATTTGCTATTCTCATTGTATTAAATAATAAACCAATAAATATTATGGAGTTCTTTACAGTTTTCACAGCATGTTAGCATACTTCATGGCCGTTGCTGCTCTCTGTAATGTGGGATGTTGGCAAGGCAGTTCATATTTTGTCATATAATATGGCTAAGGCCAGAAAAATTAACTTACCGACTCAAGGTTAATGCTTCTAATAATTTATATAAATTGGATCTTTCCCCTTGATCTGCTGATGACTAATACCGTGGTTTTTCTACTTTATCCTGCCACGTGGCTAGGTCTTTCTGTGCCAGAGGGGAAAACACTCCAAGTCATTTCAATTTTCTGTTCCATTCCAGTGTTTCCAAAACATAGAGAATGAAGCCTAACCTTTTGAGCAGTCAGGATGTTTGTCTAACCAGGTGCTGGAATACTTGTGAATAATTATACATGAGCAGAGATGAGTCTGCTCTCATTTATCTATTTAGAAGTTTTAGATTATTAAGGTTATCTCTATCAAGAGTGACATTCTAGACTTCAATATAACTTTAATATTTTGTTTTTATCCTTCACAACCCATTTTTGTTGCTTATTTGGAAAATTGATAATTGACTTATTTTTCTTTTCCTGAATACCTCCTCCAAAGTAAAATATCTTTCCAACTATGAAAGTTTGATTTTCTATGAGGCTTACTTTATCTTTGCCAGACTGTGAATAATGTCCTTTCTACATTAAAAAAAAAAAAAAAAATGAGACTAGAGGGGAACCTGGGTGGCTCAGTGGGTTAAGCCTCTGCCTTCAGCTCAGGTCATGATCTCAGGGTCCTGGGATCAAGCCCCGAATTGGGCTCTCTGCTCAGCAGGAAGCATGTTTCCTCCTCTCTCTCTGCCTGCCTCTCTGCCTACTTGTGCTCTCTCTCTCTGTCAAATAAATAAATAAAATCTTTAAAAAAATGAGACCAGAAAATATCTTTTATAAATTAATGTCTTTGTTGCAGTGTAAAGCCAGAAAGAATAGGAATCTTAACCTTGTCATGGGATCTCTACTATAGGCCATGTGTCTGTAGGTGTCTTACTGTGGTATATTCTTTCCTTCTATAGGCACTTGGACATACACCACATGACACATTATTTTACCTTACAACAACAATGACAAAAGTGAATCATTTTCCCTCTGGAGGAATAACCAAAATTCTATTACCAATGAAATCATTTTCTAATATTTCATTCAACAACTTTATTTAAATATATATTAAAGATTTACAGTGTGCAGGCAGGTAGAAAAAATATTCATATTCCACTGATAGGAGCTAGGAAAGACAGTGTTATTATTGAAAGCATCACACGTATGTATAGTTACAAACTGTGCTAAGGGCTACACAGGGGATGTCAGAGCCCTATGAGAAGGAACTCAGCATGAGCCCAACTGGGCTGTCATACTGAGTGGGAAGTTGAGAGTTGTTTTCCCCACTTTATTAACTTGTAAGGACTATTTTATCTGAATCCAAGTAATTTCCCTCCTCCTTCATCCTCAGGTTTCAATATCCATCTCTGTTATTTTTGCCTGTGGGAGAACTGTTATACTTAGTGGTACTAGAATAATACTAGTATTCCAATGGTCATGATAATAATTACATGTTATTATTGAATTAGAATTCTTACAGAGCCTTTTTTTTTTTTTTTTTTTTAGATAACCAGCAACATCATAGTAGATATTTCTATTCAGGGCAGATCCAAACTGGTGTTTATAGAGAACTCAATGTTTTAAAATTGACACAGAAATAAGAGATTTCATATAAATGCCTCTCTATGAATAACACTGTTCTGCACTTTTTTTCTTAAAGATTTTATTTATTTATTTGATACACAGAGAGAGATCACAAGTAGGCAGAGAAGCAGGCAGAGAGAGGAAGAAGCAGGCTCCCCACTGAGCAGAGAGCGGGGCTCAATCCCAGGACCCTGAGATCATGACCTGAGCCGAAGGTAGAGGCTTAACCCACTGAGCCACCCAGGTGCCCCTGTTGTGCAACATTTTGGAAGAAGGTTTTAAGTCTATTGATTCTATCAAAATAGAGATAATAGAAAAACATGGGCTAGGCAGATGCTGTGAAAGAGTTCAAACATGAATCTGAACAATTATGGCGAAACCACATTTGGGACAATAGACTTGCATCCAACCTCGTTTCACCCTTATAATGCTGAGACCGCATCGAGAGAAAATTCCTTGAGTGTATAAATTACAGCTACATTTTTACTTATAGAATTTAGGTATCCCAGTGCATTTGGCAAAAATGCATTTCCAACATTTCTAGATTTATATTCATTATAAAATTATAGCTCTTCTGTCATTGAAAATGTAAACTAATAGTCTAACTAAGCCCTGAACTTTTGTGTTGTTGTTGTTGTTGTTGTTTTTTAATAAGATATGTATATAGTCAGTCAGCATGTGGTAAATATATTTATTTTAGCAACAGGAGGACTTTGGGGAAACTGTCCCCATTTTCTTAACTATTGTTTGTTCTCCTCTGACCTACCATGGCAAGTCTACACAGCTGTCCTTTGTGTCCCACTGCACCTTGAACTTCTACTCTCAGCACTCTGCATTGAAAGTTCTTCCACTTTATGTATTACTCTCTTTCTTGAGATGCAAGGTCCTGACAGGCAAGGAACAGGATCACCTTTCTCAAATTGAATCTCTTGTACTTAACATACAGTAGGAGTCATTATAAAATGCGATGCAGTAACACCATTCTTTCATTTCCCTAGATTGTTGTAGAGATTTCTCCCATGTTCCATATCAGTAATTGTAAGATATACTTTTTATATAGTATAAAAATATACTATATTATAGATATAAACATATGTAACATTTATGTCCATAATATATGTTTTTATTTATCCAACTTTCCATGAGATTTATCTATTAATAAATACAGAGTCAAGAAAGAAAATTCCTTGGGTTAAGAAAGCTGTATTCTCTGTTAGCCAAGGTTAGCCATGTGTTACTAATTCTGTAAATTCTAGATTCTGAAAATTCCAAATTCAAAGAAATGAAAACTTAAAATTGATGGAGATTTTTTTTTTCCTCTTAATGTATGCATGATTAGTCAGATCTGTTGTGGTGGTGTTTTGGTTTTGTTTCTGTGTTATCCTCAGTCTTCATAGCTTGGTCAATGGGTTATTTGTTTGGTTGGTTTTTGACTGGGAATCAATTAAATTGGTAGAATTGTTGAAAAGTATTTTATCAGTACATACGTGCTTCTTTCCATTGTTCAGCTGGATTTTTATAAGGACAACATAAAATAATTGATATAATTGTCCAATAAAAAGTTCAAAAACCTCCATCTAGAATAATATAAGGTGGCACAAGGCAGTACATACATTTGGAATTTCTTTGTCCTAATTTAAATATGCTTGTTTACACAATGGAGTTTTAAAGTTATATTGCTGAAGATGAGTAGTTTTATTTTTACTAGATTTTTAAAAAAACATTCTGTGTTCTTTTAAGTGAGAAAATGCAAATGATTTCTTAAATTGAAGATTATTGTCTACTATTTTTTATCTAAAGTGGAGCCAAAGAGGCATAAACAGTTTTATACTGCAGACCTAAAGGATTATTGTGATGTATTAGGTGAAAAAATCTGGAAGAAAAAGGGACAAAACATTATAATGTATTATGCAAGAAAAGTGGGTAATTATCTTCTGTATGGTAGCCACTGCATAATGTAGTTTTGAAGATAGTATCATTGTATTTCATTCACAAAAATCTTAGTCACTCATGACCCTCCATCTAGTTAATAAATTTGCCTCTCCTCAATACTCAAAAATTACCTCCCCAGACCAGTTGGAACATATGCAGATCATGGGTGATTATATCATGTGATACAGGTCACATGACTACTTCTGGCCAGTGAGCGCCCAGTGGGAGTGATACACTTAACTGTCTGATTCTTCACATATTTATTCCCATGCATCAGTTAACCTGAAAAGCATGTGATAAGAGGGCAGAGCCAAAATAGGTTCCATTATGGAATACTGCAAGCAGAATTCTCTCCTCTAATGTCCCAGACACACTGCCAACTCAGCATGAGTTAAATCTTTGTTGTTTTTAACTTCTATATTTATGACTTAATTTATTAGCAGAGATTAAACAAGCCTGTTTTTAATATGCTTCTGAAAACATGTTTTATCTTTATAGTACCTTTAATTTCTTTTCCACCTCTACTCCGTAGTAGCATGCTTTTCATATGGTGTTTATTCCATCTAGCTTTGTAGAAAGCTATTTATATGAATCATGGAGAATGAAAGCTTCATGAGTCCAGAGACCCTGTCCTAATCATTGGAATTTATAACAAAACTAGCAGATTTTTTGTTTGTTTATTCAACATGTATTTTTTAGTACTTCTATGTGCTAATTATTAAGCAAACTGTGACCTGTAATTAATTACTAATTAATTAATTAAAAACCAATAAAGTATTGAAATGGACGATACCCAAGTACAGTACATCCTTTAGAAAGTTCATTAATATGAGGAAATTGGCAGTTCTACAAAGTAGAAAAGCATAAGCAAAGGCCTGATTCATAAAGATCTTGATTTTGATAGAAAATGAATGCTAAGGGTGGTTGGTAAGTATTAGGGATAATGGAACAAGGTGGAATCACAGTCAAGAGTAGATCATGCATACTGTGCACAACAAGGAATTTTGAATGCTATGCAATATGTAGTTCTAAAACTTATGGAAGGGATTGTAGGAGGGTGCAATTTTGACCTATTAACTTTTAAAATTCCCCTAGTTAGGGTGCCTGGGTGGCTCAGTGGGTTAAAGCCTCTGCCTTCGGCTCAGGTCATGATCCCAGGGTCCTGGGATCGAGCCCTGCATCTGGCTCACTGCTCGGCGGACAGCCTGCTTCCTCCTCTCTCTCTCTCTCTCTCTCTCTCTCTGCCTTTCTGCCTACTTGTGATCTCTGTCAAATAAATAAATAAAATCTTAAAATTCCCCTAGTTGCTTCTTGAAATTATTATTTGAAGATTGGTTAGACTGGAAGGAAAGTGACCAGTTGGATTATTTGGTAATTCTTTGGATGTAATGTAAATGAGTGTTCTATTTTTTTTTTTTTTTGTGGGAATGGAGCTAAAGACAAAAATATCAAGTTCATATATTATTTGAATGCAAATCAAACAGTACATACTGGTAGTAATTTATACTTGGGGAATCAAAAGAAGAGAAAGATCAAAGGTGACTTCTAGGATTTGGCTTTCAGATTGAATCCAAGTTATGTAGTGGGACCAACCAAACTGTAGGCTAGAAAAACAGTTTATAAGCTTTAATATTTAGAGATTATTTAAAAGAGAAAAATAACCAAAACCAATACCTTGCTCTACCAATTTCATTCACTATTTAATAAACTGATACTATATCCATAATAGGATGTTTAACTGAATTAGCCACATGCCTATTGTCACTACTTGCTCCAACGACAGAGCCGAATTGTCTAGCTGCACTTAAGATTGATCAAGCCAACACAATCGATAGGATTTTTTCACTCATCTGAGGCCTGGCTCTCGTATTTAATTTGAGTGATGTTTTTATTCCCTATTCTCCAGTGTATTGCTCTTCTTGACTCACATTTTTCCCTGTGCCGTGAGATTTGCTCTCTTGATAAAATGAGATTCTGAGAAGGATCACTGAGAAGTCCCTGGTCACAGTGTCTGGGCCATTAGTTTAGCAGCTTTACGTGGTGGCTTCTGAGGCTGACTTGCTTCTGCAGCTTGCATCAGCAATTCTGAACGGGCCACCGGAACAAAGTGGCCATCCTTGGGTGAAATGCTTCAATTTCCTCTTACTACTTCTGTACCTGATGTAAGGGTGACTCTTTCTCTACTTCTACATCAAGGAAAGATGGGCATAAACCATTCTTAAAAGCTTTGGTATAGTCTCATTTTCACAAATATATACCATGGAATATCAGTCTGTACATTTCCATCTTCTCAAGGCAATTTGTTGTCTCGGTACTTTGCTGCAGTCATCTGCTTGCTCACACCTTTGACTGCTTGATTCATGTTTTTGCCTCTGGCAGATCCCATTTCTTCTTTTCTTTCCCCAAGAATAATAACACCCCCAGCCCAAAATAACAAAATAGCACTTTAAATAAAGATGGTAATAGTACCTACCACATAGGAACTTTAAGATTATTTAAATAAACCCTTCATGGAAGGACCTTATCAGAACCCTAGCACTATGGATTGAATTGTATGTTCCCTCAAATCCATACGTTGAAACCGTAACTTCTATAGCCTGTAATTATATTTGGAGATAGGATCTTTAGGAGCTAATTGGGATTAAATGAGGTTGTAGGGAAGGGGCTCTAATCCTAAAGGGTTGGTGGCTTTATAAGGAGAGAGAGAAAGAGAGAGAGCACTCTCCAAGCACACACACACTGAGGAAGACCATGTGAGTATATAGCAAGAAGGCAGCCAGAATGAGAGTTCTTTTTTTTCCCCAAGAGACTACTAAATCATTTATTGATTACACATGATAATGGATGGTATACAAGCTTTAATTCCATCTGTAATTTTATCTAATACCATAATTCAGTTTAGATATATTGCATAGAATGTGCCAACAGAGTTCTTACTAGGAAATGAATCTGATGCAACCTTGATCTTGGACTTCTGAAGCCCTACAATTGTGAGGAATAAATTTCTGTTAAATATACCACCCAGCTTGTGGTATCTTGCTAAGGCAGCCTCAGCAGACTAGTCCACTCATTTATATAGTCACTATCCCATAGTGTTTTATTATTAATTTCCTTAATCTTCTACCTCTGAATGTAATGGAAACTCACATCAGATCAAACTGTTTTGTGCTTCCAGATTATCCCAGTCTTTCTATCCTAAGTGCCCATGTATGTGCTCTTGTTGTTGTTGCTTTTTGTCTGAAATGTTATGCGTCATTTTCTCTGCTTAATAAATGGTACAAGTTCTAATGACCAAAACCATGGGCCCAGGACACATGCTCTGACACTTAGCACAAACATTTCTTAATGATTCTTTAAATTTATTAAGTATAGTCTTCAGTATATATGTATTTTTACTTCTTCATCCCCCACCTAAACAGAAGGTATAGGAAGGCAAAGATATCTTAGTTGCAGGTCTTTCTCCAACATACAGAACAAGACAGTAACATGTTAGGGCAGTAGATAGATAGATAGATAGTGTATACACACACACACCTATATACACTTATATATGATCATACATGTTAAATATAAAATGACATATCAAAATGATAAAATCTGGACATACTGAACTATTTCTCTTTTTCAGCAGGTCATTGAAACATTTTTGTACGTAACACTACCAGTAGCCCTAGTGTTTAATAGATCATATTTCAATAAATGTTACCACTGATTCACTGGTTTTCTAAGACTTGAAAGTTTTAGCTGTGTGGAAGATACTTTGGAAAGAACTATTTCAGTGGGGGCGCCTGGGCGGCTCAGTCGTTAAGCATCCTACCCTTGATTTCAGCTCAGGTCGTGATCTCCAGGTCCTGGGATCCAGCCCTGCATCAGGCTTTCTGCTCTGCAGGGAGTCTGATTATCTCCCTCTGCGTCTGCCCCTCTTCTACCTCTCTCTCTCTCTCAAATAAATGAATCTTTAAAAAAATATTTCAATGATCTCCATATTTTGATCACAAAGAGGGATCCTTGCCTACTTATTCAATGTCTAACGAGAAGCATTGTCTCACTTCAATACAGTATGGCTTTTAATCTCAAAAATATATGTGCATGTCCTTGTATATTTGTTAATGTATTCATTTATTCAACAAATATTATCAAGAGCCAACATGTGCTCAAGTCACACAGTGACCCAAATAGAAAATATCACTGTCATAATGGGATTGATATTGTTTTTTGGGTTACATTTACTGAGTTCATCCTCATTAGTGCAACAGAGATCATACAACCATTCTTACAGATTGTGTTATGATTTATTAACAGTAAGTGTTTTGAAATGGTAAAGCTATAAACATGCATGTAATAGTCTTTTAGGGCTGAGCTCTCATAACACATTTTTAGGGTAAAGTCTCATCAAGCTTTATCATAGGAAAGAGGAGGCAATTTAGGTTTTCAAAACTGTGTGTATTACTTTTGGATTTAAAAATCAAAGCACTTCAAAATAGCTCAGTCAAGGAAGGCAAAGATATTTATTGGAATAATACTACTTTCTTAGTATCCAAGGAAAGCAGATAACCTGACCAAATAATGATAAAAGGCAAAGCAAGGGAAAAAAAATCATACCAGCCTCAGTAATCCCTACATCTCCTCATTCTCAGTCCCTTCTTCTAACCCTTGCCTTTTATTTGCTTCTCTGTGTGACATTCTTCACCCCAAAGTTTACATCTGCTTCACTCAGTAGAAGGACATTTCCTGAGATTTGTCTCTTGATGCTCTTGTCCAAAATTCACAGAAAATAGAATCATTTTGAAAATTAAAAAAAAAAGTTATTACTCAAATGGAGATTAAAGACTTTATTCAGCTAATGCACAGTGAATCTGTGAATCTGGAGACCAGATAATTCCCTCAGCAGCTGGGCATGAGTTTTCATTGAGTAAGGAGAGAGCGGGTTTGTTTGTTTTTGTTTTTCTTCTTCGTCTTTAACTGCTACTATAGTTGTAGTTGGAACAATTGGATTTTTGTAGTTTTTGGTGTCTCTTGTTTCGAATCCTTGGTTTGGTCCTTTTCTAAACTCTCTCAGGACAGTTCTTATTAGAGCTGTTTCTGAAGCCTTGAGGGTTATGTATAAGTCAAGGTTCAAAAGAAAAAGCATTATAAAAAGGTGGGGTGCAGGGAAAAGGAGGAGAGAAACAAAAAGAAGGAGGCTAAGGCCAAAGCAAGGGAACTTAGGTCTCGGCTGTCCACTTTTGATCCAGCCAGAACCAGTTGGTGATGGAGGTTCATCAAAGGGAAACAGACGCTGGCGTCTTCCTTTGGAAGGGGTCAAGTCAGTTTTCGTAGAAACTGGTACATGCTGGCAGAGGAGTCTAGCATAGAAAATAAACAAGATCAATAAATGTAGTTTCAGTAACCTCAGTTACTGAACAAAAATACTGACTTCTTTGGTTAACACAATGACATGTCAGTCAGAGTTGTCTATATGAGTGCAAAAGTTTACTTCAAAGAAGAGTAGAAATCACTGAAGTGGAATTGGATAAAACCAAGTGTTGCTGTGTAAGTTATCCCTACAGTGAGTGAAGGTTATCAGCTGGGAAACTTGAGACGTCTCATACAAATGATTCCATAAAGGGGGACAGCAAATATTACCAAATATTTGGCTTATACAAGCCTGCATATACCTGACTACAATCACTCAGTGAGTATCACAGAAGTGACCTGTTTACATTTTTAAACAGGGCATCTCCATTATCATTGGCCTCCCAGAAAGATCACATGCTGCAATCTGAGGAAACTCTCGTGGCTTCTTCCATTTTGGAACAGGCTCAGTGATCCCAAAAAACCAGGGAATGGCAGTTTCAAAACAATGACATTCGTGATTAATCTGATTCAGTCCAGCTATCATTGATGGCCATAGCTTAATAACAAGTCATATATATATATATTTGACACTGTCTTACATAATGAGATAATAATGGATTTCTACCATATAGATGGATATTATGCAAATTCCTAAGCCCACTTACCTTTAAAAAACAAATTAAATATTACAGGCATATAGTAGGAAAAATATCCTTTTCAACGAATTTTGTCAATTTTTCTTTATTTGACCATCTATGAACATTCAATATGACACTGTAAGCTGAATGTATATATACCGTTTATTTGCTTCAGAAATCTCTGGTGTAATTATCTGTCACAGTACTTCACTGTAAAAGAACAAAGTAAGTCAAGAAGAAGAACATATGCAGCATTATGCTGGAACTCCATAAAGCCACGGATGTTATATCATGATTATGTATTTAAGTAGCTGAAAGTCATTTGTAGTCTTAATATGCATGGATGGTATAATAAAGGACATGATGAACATGGGCCTCAAACCATGTCTGAGCAAGAGATAATGGTGACATTTGTCTAAATGTTGCATATATTCAACACATTTTGACAGATTTTATTAATGCAAATGATTTTCAGAGAATCAGTGTTCAGTTTCAGACATAAAAAATGTAAATTTTCATTTCTCTAGTTGAATTACATTTCCCTCATGCTATGTTAGCACTAATTTTAAAAGGAACTGGTGCAATATGTATAGCTCTACTTTGTGGCACACTATTGTATTCTGAAATTTGAAAGTATTACTTCCAGAGCAAAAGTAGTCAACATAAAAAATGCGTACTAAACACTCACTGAGCAAATATTTCTGTAATAGGAAAAACACAGTATGTCAAAGACCCTCTTTTCTCTTGGCTATGATCCTTAACTGCAAAGTTAGCCTATGTCATCTCCTCATTAAACAAAATCAACTGTGAGAAAATTAAGCAGATTGATTCACAATTAATGGTTGAGCAGACATTCCTTCAGCTTATTTCCTGCTTTAAGTCTTGGGGAAATTTCCCATTATCTTTGCTTCCTTACAGTCACAGGGAAGGTTATCAAGATATTCATGAATAAGCTTATATTTATAGGATTTCTGCTTCAGCTACATCACTTGGGTCTTATATATGCATATTTAAAATTTGAATGATCTGTAGAAATATGCTGTATTTTGAAGTGCATGTATCATGCTTTTTTTTTCTTTTTGTGCTGAAATCCAATACTCTCAAACACAGACATACTTTAGGGGTTGTACCATGAGAATCTGAAAATGGTCATAATGTGCTTACTGTAATTCTTTTTTAAGTTAAGTGATTTGTGGCAGACCAGATAGGACAGGTACCTGGGAAGGCAAATTATGATGTTATTAATGATTTAAACTTTCTTAGATTGTGAATTTGTTTTTACCTATGCTTCTGTTTACATAGTTGGATGATTCTATCTCATGATGTCATTTAACATTGATTCATTCACAGGTAGCACAAGCATGACCTGACCTACCTTAAATGAGTCGGTTTCCTTTTTCTTTTTTAATATTTTTATTTATTTGAGAGAGAGTGAGAGTGAGAAAGAGAGCAAGAGACCATGATCAGGGGAAGGGACAGAGGGAGAGGGAGAAGCAGGCTCCCCGCTGAGCGGGGAGCTGAATGTGGGACTCAGTCCAGGACCCTGGGATCATGAACAGAGGGCAAGCACTTAACCAACTAAGCCATCCAGGTTCCCCATGAGTCAGTCATTCTTAGCCTGTTCCATTATTGGAAAGATTTATTTATTGACCTTCATTATAACACACATGGAATAAATGTGCACATGCATGGATACATATAGACATCCTTTATAAATTTTAGATGTACAAAGTCATTTAATATTACTGAGATAGATTATGTGTGTAATATATCCAAAAATGTATCCTGAAAATCTGTATATTTAGGTGAACATATACTCAGTGAGCCTTCATTGTTATCCAAACATAAATGGTATTATGGGATATTCCAAGCAAATATGAGACAGGAGATCTGCCCTTATTTTATTTGCACGTGATTAAGGCAGTTCCTTTCTCAAGATTTAAAATCCCTTCTCTTTTCTTTCTTCATGATTCTTTTTAGAAGCCATTGCTGAAAAAAGAAGTATATTAAAACAACAGAAAATTAAAATGCAGTTTGCAAAAGACATCTGGATCGCACACAAAAAGCTTTATTACCTTAATATAAAAATCAATCAACCTTTGAAAAAAAATCAATGAAATGTTAAAAGCCCGTTCTCAGAGGATCTTCTAACTAGATTTGTTTGTTTGTTTGTTTGTTTTGGTGTCTTATCCTAAAAATAGCTAAGAAAGGG
This sequence comes from Mellivora capensis, assembly GCA_004024625.1. Lineage (NCBI taxonomy): Eukaryota > Metazoa > Chordata > Mammalia > Carnivora > Mustelidae > Mellivora > Mellivora capensis. The sequence continues at coordinate 31,725 of PISX010010809.1, read as the reverse complement.
GAACTTAACCTGCATTCCTTTTATGGATGCTCTTTCACAGTCAATATGAGCAGACATAATACTAGAGATTCTTAAGCTTCTCATGTGTAATGGAACATTGGCATTTAAGAAGCATGGGTAATCCTCTGGATCTGATATAAGCTCTTAAACACCTAGATCCTTCACTCTGTATTTGGACATAGCCATTTCATGTGGCCACCTCTCCTGACATCTTGTAACTTGTGGTAAAATTTCCATGTGAATTCATCTCTATCAAATAAAGAGATGAAATTTGTTACATGCTTATAAGATCAAGTTTCACTTAGTAAATGTTTTTTTTTTTTCACTTAGTAAATAGTTTTAAAAATAACTGAAACCCAAGTTACAGTTAACTTTCAAATACATTGTTTTATTTTGGTCTTACAATAATCCACATGAAAAAGGGTGAATATTGTTATTTTCATGCTACACAGAGAAAACACAGTTTGAAAGTAATGAAATAACCTCCTCTAGGTCACATATCCATGAGTAGCAGAGGCTAAATGGAAATCAAGGTTTTCAGTCTCCAGTTCTATGTTTTTGATTGTTTTATAACCCCACCGAGTAAATACAACGTATTAAAGGTACAGAAACATCTTTCATACTTTTATACTACTAGAGTCCATTTATGATTCTCTACAGAATTACACATGGACATTTCAGCAGTTCTGTAAATCATCAGGGTGAAAGCTTTTCACCTATAACTAGCTATCAACTGGAAGTCAAACAAATTTGACTCTCTTAAAAATAGAAGAAATTTGGGGCGCCTGAGTGGCTCAGTGGGTTAAGCCTCTGCCTTTGACTCAGGTTGTGATCTCAGGGTCCTGGGGTCGAGCCCCGCATCAGGCTCTCTGCTCAGTGGGGAGCATGCTTCCCACTCTCTCTCTGCCAGCCTCTCTGCCTACTTGTGATCTCTGTCTGTCAAATAAATAAATAAAATTTTAAAAAATAGAAGAAATTTAATTTTTAAGTTGGAGACACAATGATGTGCTATTTCATTTCACTTAAAGAATTCAATTGAAATTAAAAATACATTAATTCATCCTTTTTCTCTTTCATATAAGAAATCATTTATTCTCCTTGTCACTATTATAATGTAGGTTTTCTGTTCTACCAACATTTTTAATTATTTGAAAACTGTACTACAGTAAAATGCTAAAACTTTCATCTCTCTCTTTTTATCTCTCTCTCTCATTTAAAAATACAGTGCAAACTATGGAAGAGGGAATTTATTTTTCATTGGCGACCCCGTGTAGCATTTTCTTGGTTAAACAGAAGTTCCAAAGACACACATTTTCAGATATCTCTAGATGTGTGGACTGGCTTTTAATAATGAAAATAAGAATTCTAAAATATAATGTGTATTTTAATTAGGTAATTACATATGTACATTTTGAATGCAATTAATTTTTTTAAAGCTTTATTTATTTATTTGAGAGAGAGAAAGTGGTGGGGAGGGGGTAAGGGAGAGGGAGAGAGAAACTTAAGCAGACTCTGCGCTGAGTGCAGAGCCTGACATGGGACTTTGTCTCATGACTTGAAGGTCACAACCTGAGCTGAAACCAAAAGTCAGACACTTAACCTATTGCACTACCCAGGTGCCCCTGAATACAATTAATTTTTAAACCATTAATCTGTACCTGGGTAATAGAGTTGACTTTATTGAAATAAAAACCAGCCAGGACTGTAAACTCTAATAGTCCTTTAAAATAAAGGATATTTGAAGAAATGGTTTTGTTTTCCAAATTCTAGCTTTTTTAATTTGTTAAACAAATATAGGGTAAGCATTTAGAAAATGGCAAATATTGCTCTTTGATAGCATGTGAAATAATATTTAAATTGTATATAGAATATTAATCTTTTTTAACATATTTGCTTATTTTATATTTTTTTCAAGACAAGATAGCAAGTCTTATAATCACATATAATTTAACAGAATGAAATAAAATAAAATTAACTTGATGAAGACATCAGTAAGAAGGGAAAATATAGAGTAAGAAAAAGTCTGAGGAATCCAGGACTACATTAGTATACAAAATTCAAGTCAGAAAGAATCACTTTCCAGAAGTAGCTTCACATGAGGCTTTAAGTTTCCTATTTATCTGCATATGGAAAATATAACATAGTTACATGATCAGACTTTCCAGAATTCAAAGGTACACACACACTAATTGTTCTTGCTCAGTAGAAAGATAAACTGTTCCTTTTATATAGATAAGAACATATCTTTCATTAGGCTTTCTGAAGAGGGTACCCAGTAATGAAAAAAAAACAAAAAGGGTCACCAACAATATCCTTACAGTTAAAAAAAAGTCCGTATAGTAAAAAATCTGCTAAGTTTTAAAGAGCATTTTATTGTAATGTCCTTCCTTTAGGTCTTTGTAAAGGCAGTTTGCAAAAGCATTTCTATAAAATCTCGATTTTATGTGTTAGAGGGTTAATGGTCTAGGCTGGTCTGGCTTAATTTAAAGAAGAATTTCCAATATCCAGAGGAAATGGTGGGCCTGCTGTTTTTTCCAGAAATCCTTCTTAAATGTTGTTTATCTTCACTGACCTTTTCATATGTACTGAATGGAAGCGTGCTTGTGGTTATTTCCCCCTGAAAAGGAACTAAAGTTCAGAGAGTCTTTATTGTGAGTTAATTGTAAATCATATATTTAAAAGATAATCCAGGACCTGATAAGTACACATTTGTAAATCGAAGATCACTTTACCTCTGCTCCTAGGGAGGCTTCAAAAATTCCTCAATAGCAAACATTCCCTCAAAGCCTTTTTTTGGTTTTTGTTTTGTTTTGTTTTTGGCTGTCAAATGATCCTTTATTGAAATATTTTTTTCTTTGTAGTTCTTAACCAGCGGGGCATTCCACTGCACCACTACTGATGGTCATCTGTGATGTCAGGAGGGTGGCCACCATCGACATGGCAGCCCCTAGACTGGGAGGGACCCCAGTCTCCAGGATCCTAGTCTCCAGGATCTCTTTAATGGTTCCAGAGAGTTCTCTGGCTAAAAATGGTGCCACATCTCTGGGACAATGTTGACAGTCACTTTTGAGAAGTGCTATTTCCATAGTGCTTAAAGTTTTCCTGCTTCTTTCTATCTTTTGGTGGTTTCTTGAGGGTTTTGATAACCAGGGCAGAAGCAGAAGGTACCACTTCAATCTTGGCCCGTCTGTTCTATGTAGTTAGGGTCTCCATAACCCTCAAACCTTTCCAATCACCAGTTGCCTTGGCAATGTCATCACCAACCTTTTTTTTTTTTTGGAGACAGACCCAGGAGGCCAAGCTTCAGAGCCCGGGCAGACATGGCACTGACTTCTCCACTGGTGCATCTCAGGAATAGGACTTTTATCTTCTCGGGTTGAACTTAAGTGGCACGGGAGGTGGCTGGTGTCTGATAAACCTGGATTTGGGAGGCTGAAGATAGTTAACACCTTCACCTCCTCCCAGCGGAAAGCCAAAAGCCCCTCAAAAGCTTTTAGAACATGAAGGAATAGGGAGGGAGTAGACCCCAAAATTCTGAAGCAGAAAGACACAATATTTTATATTTTTCCTATGGGAAAATGGACACACACACACATATACCTATATATATATGTGTATATATACATACACATATAATATACATATAATTTTAGATAGTACATTAAGAGAAAATTACAGCTAAATGAGTCAAATAATATAGCTAAATAATAAAGAACAGAAATACAGTTAAATAAATAAGTAATAAATCAAAGACTGAGAGTGTTGCTTACCTAGGGTAAGGGAAATTTAGTTATTGGGCACAACTGAGAAGAGTGACTGTAATAAGCTGGAGACAGACAATGCTGTATCTTTATCTATGAATGGAAAAAACAAAGTGGGAGTGATAAGGCATGAGCAGTTTGCACATTTTATTACTAAAACTATCAAGGAGAATTAAAGGGGCAAGAGATTAGCGAAGATATAATTGGTTCTGGGAACAGAAGCAGTAGAGTTCCATGAAGCAAAGAGCACTCATGATTTGGGTGAAGTAGGTCACTCACCCAGAATAAAAGCTTTGCTAAGTCAACCCTGGTTAAATTCAAAACTCATGAAATACATGTAGTTAAAAGGTTCATGACTGCCAATGTTTATTCCAACCTTTTATGGTCAGAGGAAAAAGGAGAAAAAATTCTTGATGTTTATGTAAAAACTGGCATGGAAAAGGGTGAAGAGAAAGAGATAATTTTACAAACAATTTAAATTTATTACCTTAAGATGTAGTCACATATATGCATCATTGCAATTTCAGAAAATGTTTGGCCAATACTGACCCACCCTCTAATATGATGGTAAAGTAATAGTTTAAAAATGTAAAAAAAAAGAATATTCAAGATAAAAAATAACTTAGCACTAATACATTTAATGTTCGTAGTCAAAGAGCCTACTTAACTATTTTTAAGTGATAGGGAAAAGATGGGGTTAACCTTCATTGCTGGCAGTAGAGGAAACAAAAACCTCCCTCTAGAACACCTCGCATTAAAAATAAAATATTTTGATTACTTTTTTTTTTTTTTAACCTCATGTCGTTGAGTTGATGTTGCTGTCAGGTAAATGCTTGGAAAGAGAATCAGCAAGTAATGTTGTTCTGGAGAGTTATGCTTGTCCTAGAATAGCATTTGCCACTTGAGTCTGTTCTAATCACCAAGATGTGATCGCATGGATAAGAGATTTGGGGGGAAAAGGCATGTAAGGGATCAAACAGAAGGTGCCAGAGAAGAGAGGGAGAGCCTCTGGGTTGTGATGCAGTTCTGACAGCTGTGAAGGAAGCATCATGAGTGGGGAGACTCTAATATGACAGCACAGTTCTAAATAAAGTTTCATTGTTTAGACAGATGGAGAGTGCTTTAGCCAAAGTCCTAGGAACCTGCATTTTGCAAGAAGGGGCTGGCACTAGTACTTGTCATTGTTTTTGTTTTTTTGTTTTGTTTTTTTGGAGATGTGTATGTGTGTGCGTGTGCTTTTTTGTTTTGTTTGTGTTTGTGTTTTAGTTGTGGCACTAGTCGTTCTGTCTTGCTTAGTTTTTATCTGGGAACAGCCTGGGGGAAGTATGGCCTATGTGGTGCGGCATCAAGAGAGCAAGTGCTGGGTGAGTCAGCTCAGCCCAGCTCCCTGCATCGGAATCTGTTGAAGGAGACTTGAATGGTGCACCTTCCTGGCCGTTGTGCCCATTTAGCCTGGAGTCTGCTTTAATGATCTACACACAGGCATGAGATAGAAGACAAGGACATTGGCTCCAGTGTCCTAGCAAGGTCAGAGCTCAGATCAGTACACCAGAATGAGGGTAAGACTTTCAAAAATTAAGTCTTGGTTGTGGAAGATAACCAAGCTTGTCTTAGAAATTGCCCTCTCCGGAGAAGGGAAGAAAAGAAAAGGCTCCCCCACAGAATTCCTATCTATGGACTCTCTCCTTCACTCTCAGTAGTGGTCCTAGAAAATTTTCAACTTAAATCATAGTTTAAAAAACAATCTCAGGTTGGAAATGATCCCAGATACCTGGGAGATGCAACCCTAACTCGTGAGTTGAGGAATGTTCCTTAAACGCAGGCCTTGAAAATTCTCTGGTAAAGTTCTAAGGATTTCAGTTCCTAACAGAAACATCACAAAGCACAAATAAGTCACCAGGAGTAAGTTTACAGAAATGATAAAATGTGTGATCAAACCTGTAGTGGTTGTGAAACTTGAGAGTTTTAATATTGAAAACACATTTTAAAGAGCCTATATGAAAAATTTAAAAAAAATAATAAAAAATAAAGAGCCTTTAAGTTGGGGCGCCTGGGTGGCTCAATCGGTTAAGTGTCTGCCTTCAGCTCAGGTCGTGATCTCAGGGTCCTGGGATCGAGTCCCACATTGGGCTCCCTGCTTGGTGGGAAGCCTGCTTATCTCTCTTCCTCTGCCACTCCCCTTGCTTGTGCTCTCTCTCGATAAATAAATAAAATATTTTTAAAAGAGTTTATATATGACATGACAGACAGTTCTAAGTGCTTTAATAACTAACTCCTTCCATTATCATTTCTACCATGTAATCCACAATATATGTTGCATGCACATAAAGAAGCAGGGAACTGTGGGGACACAGCAATGTTGGAAACAGCAGTGAAGAAAATAGAAAATCTCCCGCCTTCATGGGGCTTGCCTTTTGGTGAATACAAATTCCAAATTCGCCCCGATTTTATCATTCTAGCTCTTCCTGACTCTCTTTCTTTCTCTCTCTCTCTGTCTCTCAGCACACACACACACACACACACACACACACTTCCTTGGCAATTGAACATAAATAAAAAACATCAACAATGATAAAAATCTAGAAGAGTCACAGCATGACATCCCAATCTATTCAACAGATGTTGGAAATAAGCCCACACTTACTCTACAGCCTGGCTACTATGTGAGCTTGTATAAATAAAAGAAATCGAGGAAGAATTTCTAGTTTACCCATTATCTTCTCCCAGCTGCCTAGTTAGTCCTCAGTACTCTCAATGTGTAGCTCTGTAAAGATATTCTTTAAATATTCTCAACCTAGCAGTAGAATTAAGAAAAAACAGAAAGTATTCATGATTCAGAAAGGATCATTTTCTCAGCTCTAGATTTTGCATACCAGTTGGTACAAACACCAAATTGTATCATTTTTCCAAAGTAGGGATGGTAGAGGAAATGATTACTACTTTGTGGTCAGTGTGTATCGTCTTCATTTTATGTTAATGCATGAGAAGACTGAATCCAGGCTTTGTCTTTTATTACCATTATTGGTTTCCTTATTTATCTCTATATATTTCATCTCATTAGATTTTTTCCTAATCGATCTAAGAATAGAGATTTTTATAAAATACTAAATTCCATGAATTTGAATGCAACAAGTTGTTGAGGCGGTTTCTGTTCTCAAAATGAGTTTATGATTGTAGACTATTTTTTCTAATATTAAATAATGCAAGAGAATACAACTGATTATAATACTAATACCAGTAGTAATAATAGAGACCCTTCCTTCACTGAAGGATTAATGCAAACTTGTTACTGTGCAAGCCCTTTGTATGCATTATCTATTTTAATAACCCTATGTGCTAGTTACTGTTAGTGATCACATTATATAGATGAGGACACTGAAGACTAGAAAAGATAAGAAAACTAATGAATGTAATATAGGATAGAGCCTCCAACTGACATCTGATTCAAAGCCCAACCTCTCATTCCTTAGTTTGTAAATATTACATCCATAGGTCAACTCACTAAAGCCTTGAGACATACAACTCAGTACCTCAATGTTGTCACATTTAAATTATGAGGAATATTTATGTTCAACAGACTGGAACTTAAAAGCAGAAGTCGAGATGAGAGGGTCATTTAAGTGTATTAATAAGGACTGAGGTAAAGTGAATGACGTCCTGAGCAAGCATTTTCATTAAGAAGAAAAGGTGGGCCAAAACACTGACATAAGTTACCCAGTAGGTGGGAAAGGAGGATAAGACTGCAAAGGGAATGGATAAGAGCATCAGCCAGGTAGAAGGAAACTCAGGTCAGTGTAGTGTCTTGGAAGCCAAAGAGACTGTTTCAAAGAGAAAATGATAAACATCATCAAAGGCTGGTATCAAGAGGGCTGCAAAGGTTTCCATTGGATTAAACCAGTCTGAGCACATGGATAACCTTACAAATGTGCTCAGATGAAGGGAAGGGGCTGGAGATTCTCAGTAAGCTGAATAGCTTTAAAATAAACCATGGCCGAGAGCAGGAGAACGAGTTGAGTAGATGCACAATTTTAGGTTACTTAGAACCTTGGAGTATGGATCATAGATTTATGCATTACTTCAAAAAGTACTAAATAATCCCAGGGAGCAAGGCAACTGTCGTGGGCTTGGGGCACATTTGGGTATTAAAAACAAACAAAATCTTCTATTCGTTTGTACATTAAGGTCTAGCAGGATGACAGACAATGAATACCTGGTTGGCATGTGAAAACTGTCACACCGTATCTTGGAAAGGAACCAATGTTATTTAAGAAAAACAAGCAGGCCAGAGTTGGATCAGGAATACAAAGTGAGAGTGTGGTATACCTGAACATAGGACTGGTAAATACTCTTAAAATTTTTGTGATGTTTGAGTGATGACATTGACTGGAGGAAGTGAGAGTCAGCCATGTGGATATCTGGGAACAGCACTCTAGGCAAGAGAACAGCCACTGCAAGTTCCATGAGGGGCAGAGTAGTATGCTCAGAGTCCTGGGAGCAAGGGGAGAGTCATAGGAGCTTAGGGTAATGGAGAAGTACGAATGGGCTGTGAGCGTCAAATAAGAGAGGGAATTGAAGGTCATTGCAAGGATTTAGCTTTTCCTAAGTGAAATAGGAGGCGTTTATACTGCCAACAATATGCACAGTCCCACACTCTCTCCAGTAGTGTTCTGTTTGTGGACTGTACCCACCGAGAGTTGGCTTCACAATTGGTTTTGACAGTTACCACAAAAACAGTGACAGAAGGATTAACTTTTGACAGATGTCTTATGAAAATGCAGGACCATATGTTCTCAGTTTGATATTAAACATAAGGAAGAAAAGAATAGGTGGAAGAAAGGAGGGGATAATGGACTGGCTGGCAATGTGATGGGGATGTTTGTAGTTCTCATTCACCGATACAAAGATAAATATGTTGCATCAGGGTCTGGAATTTGAGGGTTTTTTTCAGCATCGGACCACCCTGGTTATTCTTAGTGAATCACTGTGATTTCTATAGCTAAATTTACTACTTCAAGGTTCTGGGAAAAAGAAGAGAAAAAAGAGATCATTCTGAACCAAAATGTTTTAATAGAGCCTGCGGCTTTAAGTATTATATTTCACAAAAAAACTAAATATACTTCTGGAATTTGGCTTAGAGTAAGAGTAAATCTTCCCCAACCCCGGCCTACTGGCCCTTCATTCATTCATTTATTTTCTCAGAAACAAAGAAAACATTTATTTACATACTATGTACACAGAATTAAGATAAATGGTGGGAAATATTTTCTTTGAGAAGCTTTAGGAAGTTCACAGTCCAGTGATGAGAATATCTTGAATATGAACAATGAAGGTATAATGTGGTGTGTAGTCAATAGAGACCAACACAGCAAACCTGAAAGTGCAATGGAAGGGTTGGGAAGAGCTTCTAACAGAACCCAATATTGGATGAATATGATTTACCAGGCACTGTAACATTGCTTTTAATATTTTGATTAGGAGACTCATCTTTTAGGATCATATACCAAAGACAAATCAATATGGCAGCCAACTCATTGTTCTTAACACTTGTTAAAAATCAAACTGATCTACAGAATTCTGTAGGGGTAAACTCTTTTATTAGAAATAAAATAAACTAAAATGTATTCTTGTGCAGCTAAGAAAAATTTGTGTTTCTTTGAATGGGTAGAGAAGAACTAAAGTTGCTGTATCCTAGATCTATTGCTCTGACTTCAAGCTGGTTGGACAACACTTTTGTAGAAAATCAAGTCCTGATTCTATGGTTTACTATCCAAATTATTTCTTCATTTATTATCTCCATACTTATTTTCCATGTTGTAGAAAAGTAGTTTTTCTTATTTAAGTATATGTCAATTACCCATTTTGTGGGTTCTGTCAATGCAACACTGAGATTATTCAATGAAATGATTCTTTCCTGTAGGGTTCAGGATGACCCACTGTGAATGCAGTTGAAGCCATTTCAAAACTTGATTCCTAATAATAATGTTTATTCTGACATTTTCTCCTTAGTTTTTCTTATGTAATAGACCCATGATTGAATCAAACTGTTAGCTTCTAGCCTGCTGGATCTATAAATGGAGTATTTACTTGGCATGTTAGTGATTGAGTTTCAAGATTATTTCAGTTACTCTGAGATGCTTGGATGGCTCAGTTGTTTGGGTGTCTGACTCATTTTTGATTTTTAAAGATTTTTATTTATTTATTTGACAGACAGAGATCACAAGTAGGAAGAGAGGCAGGCAGAGAGAGAGGAGGAAGAAGGCTCCCTGCTGAGGACCCTGAGACCATGAGCTGAGCTGAAGGCAGAGGCTTACCCTACTGAGCCACCCCTGCGCCCCTGGGTATCCGACTCTTGATTCTGGCTTGGGTATGATCTCAGGGTCATGAGATTGAACCCCTCATCTGGCTCTGTACTGGGCATCAACCCTGCTTGGGACTTTCTCCTTCCGCTGCTTCCCACCCAGCCACCCCTCCCTGTCCTGTTCTCTCTTAAAAAAAAAAAAAAATGTTTCAGTTACTTTGACAATGGAAGAGCAGTGCAAAAAAAGTCACATTTTAATTAACAATGAAAGCTGACTGCATTTTCTAATTCCAGTTAAATACACCTCTGATTCTCTCCCCAACTCAAATATTATTCACTTGAATACTTAGAGAAAATGTAAAGAATATGGTTTTTTTAATACACATTTAATATACAGGTATCACCCTGAAAATGTTATATATTATATAAGGGAAAGGTTATTCATAAATTTACAAAAGCAAATTCCATTTTCTGACTGGCGGTAAGGCCTTTTAACACTCATGTATAGTAACCACATAGGTATCATTAAAATGAAGAATATTCACTTTTTAGGCATATATACACTAAATCAAAAGCCCATTTTTGTTCATATATTTTTCTTCAGCTACATTACTTTTGAAAGTAGAGTTTTATAATGTTCAAAACAAGGCCAATTAGGCCAATATCCATAAGTTATAAATGCATTCCAAACTTTTTCTTAGAGCACTCAATAAGGAAGTGCTTCTATTTGTATCTATTTTGAGACTATTTTCAGAGAATCATAGTTTAGTCAGGAAATCTGAGTTTATATAAATGTTCATTATATTGATTATTTTCAATAGTACTGTGCACACTGAATTTTGTCTCTGTAGGCTACTGAAATATTTTATTTCATGATGTGTCTCCTGGTTAACAAAGACATCTAAAAGATTATGGCCAAATTTTATATAATATTATGTATTGAAATAATCTTCATGTTTGAACCTAAAATACTAGTTTTGCTCAAACATATTACTTGAAATACTCAAACATACAACTTAAAAATAGAATGGTAATTGGTTTGATTGGATTTTAGCTCAATAGCAGAATGGATATGGAGAATGAAGCCAATAAAGAACTAATTATCTTATATTTAAAATACATGTTAAAATATACATCTTATATTTGTTGGAAAATATAGTTAAAGAATGAAAATTGTATTATTAAAATGCAAGCTTTTTGTCTTATCTGATTTGCAACAAAGAGGGTAGCTCTGTGTTTTAAAGAGAGAGTTCCTCTTACCTTTTCTTGTCTTTTAAAATTCTTTACAAGCTGGTGATTTCATTATTTATTAGACAGTTCATGATAATGTCTTCTTTACATAAGGTATTTATTTAGGAAAAAATACATCAAAGAATACCTCAATCAAAAATGTTTATTTTTCATGCTCTATTTATCAATTGAATATTTATAGAGTAAATTAGATCAGCTTAATAATTTATAGAGTAAAAAAAGAATTTATAGAGCAAATTAAATAGGTTTAAGAATATGTTTTACATAGTTGTGATTCTTACTATAAATTGTAATAATTTTTACAAACATAAATACTGTTGAAGGAAGAAAAATATCTACTAAGTCAGAATGCATGGAATAGAAATCTAATTATAATCCCTCAGATAAGTAGAGATTTATTTTTCTTGTGTAAAAAGCAGCCCAGAATTGAACATCTTGGGTCTGGCATGGCAACTCCAAGATAGCATCAAAAATGGCCTTTTGATTTTCCAGTTCTTCATATCAAGCTTTCTGCTCTCTTCCCCAATGCTTGCAAAGTAGCTTCTGTGTGCCTAGTCTTTGTGTCAGCAAGACATGGAAAAGTGAAGGAAAAAAGTAGGAAAGATGAAAGAAAAGCAGCAGAACTACATACTGATGTGTCTGTCCATTTAAAAAGGTTTTCCTAAAACCCCCAAACATGTTCTTCAAGTTTATCTCACTAGCCTGCGTGGAATCCCATATCTACCTTGGCTCCAAATTATTAGGGAGAGGTGGGCATTTTAAACAGACATACTGCTAGCTGAGACACAGCCTATTGAAAATAGATGCTATTAATACGGAAGAATTCTATTAATAAAGAGGAAAGAGATGGATATTGGAGAGACCACTAGCAGTGACTGCCGTCATTAACAACTTTGCAATCGATCCCCAAAGGCTAGGATATCATTAAAGAGAAGGCTAAAAGGAACAGTTCGTGTAGCCTCAGGGGCATCAAAAACAACATATCTTACTGTCTTTTATGATTTAGTCACTTACTGAAATGCTTACTGGAGTAATCACGGACTGAAAGCTGCAAGGATTAAAGGTGAAAAGTGGGAAAGTATGGAGTCATTTACATCTGCATTTGTACTCCTACCTTCTAGCTATCTAGGACTGGGCAAGATACTGAAAATCTCTTGACATTTCTTTTCTAACTTATAATATGGGAGAAATTCTAGAGTGAGCACATTATTTGCATGCAGTAGATACAATATTACTAGATGACTTCCCATTTTTTCCTCAAAATTCATGTAATCAATAATGATTTTCAATGACTAAGATATTCAGGAGAAAGAAAATGGAGTGTCAATGAAATTTTGATTACTTCTTTTTTCTAGTAATGTCAGTAAACAATTCTGAGAAAACAATCTGTTGGTTTTAAGAACTATGGCAGGCTTTGTCTTAAGCTGAGTAGATATTCAGTAGAGTAAAAATAAATGTATTTTTATGGCTGAAGAATATAGTAAAATGAATTGCACATTGACCGTATTTCTAGGTATGACAAGAGAAACATTTTTGCGTTATTCCCACAATCAGTTAAAGACTAAATGTGATTATCTTTGCTTCTTCTACATGGCAGGGATGTGAGTCCTCCTGGTTGCTGCAATATTTCCAGCCAGTAAAACAGGCACATTGTGACTGAAGATTGAATAATTATGTCACCTTACACTTAGAAATGGTCATGGCGATAAACTGATTCTGAGTTGTGACAGCAAGAATCAAGAACCAGCCCCTTGCTTTTTGGTCTAAGTTAATCAGGTCATGTGTCCACCCGTGTCTAGTCTTTCTGCTCTCTTTGAGATTTCCATATACCCTTTCATTTATTTTGCCTGCAGAAATCATTTGATATCAGGCAGATCCAGTCTCAATATTCCATGTGGCATTTATAGTGGACACAGAGATGTTGGCTCAGACTATCAAATATGAGCATAAAAGAACAGAAGAACATTAAGCATAAGAAGAAACAGAAGGCAAGAGTTTATCCATGACCAAGCCTTCGTTCTAATAGGAAAAGAGCAGATCAGCTCAGGTAACAATGGAGACATGAATATATACACAAATGGTTAGAAGGAAAATCATAGCTAATGCTTAATCGCACTTAATTTTTACACTGCACTCAACCCTTTGCTTTTGCTATTTAATTACCAGAGCTGTCACTGTTATTCTCATTTTACACAAAAGAAGCTAACTGTGTTCTTTAAGGTCATAACATCAAACTCAGCCAGTTTAACTCCAAAGTCTGTGCTTTTAAATAGTAGTCTATATTATATCTACATAAAAACAACAAATAAATTAAAAATAAATTTAAAAAGGAAGGCTTAAACTATTGCTGAGTCCACTGCTTTGGGGGGGAAAAAAACTTGATAGACAGACCTACCCATGTTTATGACTGGAAAATTCCACAGCACCTGGGCACCTGTAGGCTAGACTTGCAGTTCCAAAGAGATGCCTTTAACTGATATTGTTCACTAATAAGAAGATTTATCACAGACATTATGGAAGTCATCTAATGGCTACAGTGTTCTTGGAGACATGTTCTGGGAATATATGTTTCAGGCTGCTGCAGTTCTTTTCAGATCAAATCATATTTCTTGTGAAAATAGTGTCGTGTTAACTGATGGATCATCAAACCTGAAGGGATAGTTCAACGGGTTTGTATCCTGGACTGAAAAAGAAAAGTCAATTTTTATTTGCTCTTAGACTCATGTTTTGAATCAAAGAATATTAGATACAATGGGGATGTTAGAGAAAAAGGCCTCAAGTTTGCTTGTTAAATGCCCATGCTTCATTTTTAAGACCAGGATAAAAGTACATGACAAAAAAAAAAATCTAGAGATGATTGAACAATGATTTTCTCATGGTGGAGCTATAGGTCTGCATTAATTGATATCTGAAAAAGAACTGGTGAGTCTCAGCTAAGAAAGCATAATAAATAAAAGTTAGTTTGTTAGAAAGAAAGAAAGAAAGAAAGAAAGAAAGAAAGAAAGAAAGAAAGAAAGAAAGAAAGAAAGAAAGAAAGGAGAAAGAAATCAAGAGCTACTATTGTTTCAGTAAAAGAATCGCTGTTGTTCTGGGTAATGTACTAAAGTGTGAATTAACTTAGGAGACCAGCTGTGGTACACCAGAGATGTTCACTTCAATAACACAAAAGAATAGGTTGTCTCTATATGTTTAGTTTTTTTTCAGTGAATATATCCACTTTTATTATTGTACTAAAGTAAACAACAAAACAAAACAAAACAGATAACCAATCACAAAGGTGTATATTTCTACTTAGAATTTTAATTCAGAGTGCATGTACTTTAACCATGAAGTTAATCAAACTCATATTGTTTGGATCATGTTTAGGATGTTTAGGATATCAACATTATCAAGTAAGACTGGCTGGCACACAATGATTGACAGAGGGTAAGGAAGATTTGTCCTAGTAAGTGGTGACAAGAAGCCAGCTTGGCATTAACACATTTGCTACTGGTAAATCAAAAGTCTTTATGATACACATAAAGATCATAGTTAGCTGGATAAGAATGGTCACATATACTTAAAGCAGAACAGTCTGTGACTCGCTAAACTGTTAACAACCCTTTGTTTTCAACACTAATTGACATAATGCAAAAATAGTATGTTGCTGATCTATTTTCACAAAGCTAACAATAACATTTATCCCAGTATATCCCAAAATGTTTTGGACCATGCTCCCCAGTAAGTAATGCATTTTGATACCCAACATACATATACATACTCACTCACTCATATAAAAACCTGGAATTAAAAAAAAATGTTTCATAAGGAAATGTATCCCCTTACAATCCATAATGGTAATTTGCCCTATTCTGTTCTATTCAATTACATTCTATTCTACTTCATTCAATTATATTTATTAATGAAAAGCTTAACCCACTAAATTGATTTCATGATCCACTAATTAGTCATGAACCACAATTTAAAAGTTAATATTTAGACTATAATAATCACATTTGGTTAGAGCAAGCCACAAAAATATATGAGTAGTCTGTAATCATCACATTAAACTATTTAGACAATTTTATAGACATTGGGAAGGGTATGTGCTATGGTGTGTGCTGTGAAATGTGTAAGCCTGATGGTTCACAGACCTGTACCCCTGGGACAAATAATATATTATATGTTAATTTAAAAAATAAAGATAAATGTAAAAAGACAATTGTATTGTGAAAAGAAGTATTTAACCAAATTCTTTTTAATTGGAAAAATAACTTGGTTCTTAATACTGTGTTCATCTGAGACGTAGGCATAATTTGCAGTGTGTTACTTATTATCTATGATCACTTTTCCTCCTCAATTAAATAGGTCCCATGTGTAAAGATAGTTTCCTCAATGAGTCTAGAGACATGAATGTGGAATGAGATATGTAAAAGGAAGGAGAATTAGAAATATTAGTGAAAAGGATTAGAGTAGAATAAGATCAAGAGAAGAAAATCATACAGGGGTGCCTTGGTAGCTCAGTCCATTAAGCATCTACCTTCAGCTCAGGTCATGGTCTTGAGATCCCAGGATTCAGCCCAGCTGTTTAATTTTTTTTTTTAAGATTTATTTATTTATTTGAGAGAGAGAGAGAAAGAGCACCCAAGCCAATGTAAGGGCAGAGGGCGAGGGAGAGAATTATCACTAAAACTCTGTGCAGAACCCAGCATGGGGCTCAAGCCCAGGACCCTGAGATCATGACCTGAGCTGAAATCAAGACCTGGGGCATAACTGACTGAGCCACCTGGTGCCCCCATTTTTTAATATAAGAAGCTCTTTATTATTATTATTCTTAAAATGCTGGCCCTGGCAATATTTTGTAAAGAATTAATATCAATGAGATTTTACTCAGCTAATTCCAAATAAGTAGGCTGTTGTTTCCTATATTTTGGAGAAATATACCAAAAAAAGGGTGTTTTTTTACATTTTAATGTGACTTGATGTCACAATTATGACATAAAATTTTTAGGTCTTTTTTTAAAAGATTTTATTTAATTATTTATGTATCTATTTGACAGAGAAGTAGAGCTCACAAGTAGGCAGAGAGGCAGGCAGGAGGGGAGAGGGAGCAGGACCCTGGCTCGAGCTCATTACCCTGAGTTCATGACCTGAGCCAACGGCAGAGGCTTAACCCACTGAGCCACCCAAGCGCTCTATTAGGTCTTTTTTTTTTTTTAAGATTTTATTTATTTATTTGACACAGGGAGAGAGAGAGCACAAGCAGAGGGGGAGTGGACCTCAGGATCATGACCTGAGCCAAGGGCAGACACTTAACCAACTGAGCCACCCAGGTGCCCCAAATTATTAGATCTACTTTCAAACAGGAAATGATTTGAATCTTCCTTACTATATTTGACTTGGAATATAATATAAAGGAGAAAATTAATGTTGGTGCTAATAGTAAAAAACATACACGATTTATGGAGGGGGAACTAGAATTGCATTGCCATATTGTATGCAATTTGAAAGCTTAATTTCTCAGATTTAATAAAGAAGGAATGTTCTAGTTTTGTCCCTTTTCCCCTTATTGACTGTTATTGCTGCTACATGACTAAATTTTATCATTTTTCCCCCCTGTGTGTGCAGGTAGTGCTTATTCTAATTAAATACACAGGATTAGGAAGGAGAAAAATTAATAATTATACAGGACAGTGATGAGAAAGTTAGAATGGAAAACCATTTGAACCCCAATATTGAAGTTCTTTTCCCCTTCACACATAGGTTTTTATCATAATCTTCATCTACCTGACAAGAGTTCAAAACAAGAACAGTCTTTTTTAAAACTTGCTTTTTATGTAGGCACCTGGGTGGCTCAGTTGGTTAAGTGACTCCCTTTGGCTCAGGTCATGCATGATCCTGGAGTCCCAGGATCAAGACCCTCATCTGGCTTCCTGCTCAGCAGGGAGTCTTGTTCTCCCTCTGACCCTCCCCACTCTTGTGCTCTCTCTCTCTCTCAAATAAATAAATGAATAAAACCTTTAAAAAAAGACTTACTTTTTATAGAATGTTTTCCTTCTAAGGAAACAGATCCACAGCTCTCAAATCACTTGTATCATGTAACAACTTTTAAAATGTTTATCCCCAAATTGAAAACATTATCATGATGTGTAAAATCATTGTAAATTTTAAAAGAATTCATATATAATCAGGAACATTACTTATTTATAATCTATTAGCTCAGGAATTTCTATATTTATTTGGTTTACTTATTTGAAGTATAAAGAAAAATGACTAGGAGTGGATGCCCAGGTAGCTCAGTCAGTTAAGCATCTGCCTTGGGCTCAGGTCCTGATCTGGGATGGAGCCCCATGTTGGGGTCACTGCTCAGTGGGGAGTCCGCTCCTTCCTCTCCCTCTTCTTTGTCCCTCCCCCTGCTCATTCTCTCTCTCTCTCTAAGAAATGAATAAAATCTTTTTAAAAAGCAAATGAGAAGTGACTATTAAAAGTACATGTATTATTTGACATTTTGATAACTACTGAGAGAGAGAGAGAGAGAGTCTTGTGTCCCTATAAAAAAGAAAATGGTGCTCAATGAACTGACGATACACAACTATTTATTGTGTGTAAAAGTAGGAAGCTGAGAGTCTTCATTTTATATTCAAGTGGCATAATTCCAGTTATATCATGGCATTTCTAGCAATTTATCACATAGTTTCCCATGGAGAAATATCACTTTTAGTCTTATCTATCATTACTTCAAAAACTGTATAATGTATAGTAGACTGTTTATGGGCAAGATAAATTATATTGCAGCTTTAATTTTTCAGGTTTACAACTCTCACTTGTGACATAGAAAATGGAAAGATTTAAAATCCATTTCAAGCATGTAACTATAATTTCGTAAAATTTTATGTTCCATCGTATATAATGTGTGATGAAAGATGTGTAGTACAGAAAATATTCACCAATACTGCCTCCTCATGACTGTAGGTTTGAGGCCTTTTAGGTAGGGTTAAATGTTCAGGGGAAAGGTTCCCTTTTCTTTGTTGAAAAATTTACAAAATAGTTTACAGGGAAATTAAAAATAAAATTTAAAAAAGGAAGTGCATTATTTAGACTAAGTCAAGACACCTGAGTTTTGTTTCCAGGTTCTCAACTTTTGAGCAACAATAGACTAGACTAGTATTTCGATATTCCAAACCCGAGGCTCCTCGTTCTCAATGCTAAGGAGGAAAGGATTATTAACTATGTCAAAGAAGATAATACTTATAAAAATAATTAGTACATTTGTATAAATTATTCAAGTGGAAAATATCAGTATAATTGTTAATAATCAAATAATCCCATTTTTTAAATTTATATTTTCCACACATATACCCAAGTCTGATAATAAAACTTACGTTGACTACTTTTCACTCCACGTTATTTTCCCTGTGTTGCTAATGGAGCTTGAAATTGATGGAGTCCTTTCTAATCCTGGCGTCAATCTATATTGTCCGTCCCTGATGCTTTTTAGTGCTACTGACTTTTCCCTCACATAAATGCCGTACCACATTTACATATGAAATCTTGATGAAATACAGTAGATGGGATTTATCTTTTCTGAAACCATCAGAAAACCAAGTTGTTGTTGTTGTTGTTTTACTTTTAAATGTTTTAAAATTTATGGACACAAAAGATTTTGATTTATTAAACATTATAAGGCGGCTTTCATGAGCCAAGTTGCCTGAAAATAGCAGCAGATATTTTCACTGCACATAATGGAAAAGAACGCAGTGTGGAGAGTTGGAGAACCTGGTTTCTATTCTGATTTCTGTAATTAACTAGCTCTATGATATTGAGGAAATCACTTAGTCTCTCTGATTCTCAGTTTCTTCATTTGTGGAATGAAACAATTAAAACAATGTTCTCTAAGGTACTTTCCAGTTTCAAAGGCCTGATTTTATGCCATGACAAAAGCTGTGCACGAAGACCATTTTTTCTTTTCTTTTTAAATCTTCTTACCAAGGCAAAATACACTAACAATGTTTTTTTAAATAGCACAAGTATAATTTGGCTTAATTCTTGCCTATAAGCAACATAATGGACAGCCAGCCAGAGTGATCAGCTTTATCAGATTGATCAGGATTTATGCAGCGGTCTGGAGTGGCCAGTTTAAGAATCATGGTAGAAATTGTTCTAGGACACAAAAGATACAGCTTACACCTTAGATAGGCAGCTTTTTTTTTTTTCTTTTGTCTTTTTCTTTTTTTTACGTGAACTATATATAACCGAGCTGACTGCTCAAATGTCTTATTATTCTCCTTCCTATGAACAGAGCCAATAAATTTCAAGCATCATTAGCAGCAAGTGTGTACTCAAAACCAACAAATGATATGCCAACTTCTCAGAGAAGTCTTCAAGATATAAAATGAGTGGAAACCTTGTTATTTTCTGCAAGCGTAAAGGGATCATAGAAGCAAAACTACTCAACATTTTATAAGGCAATAAATGCAGCCTGTTTTAAACTAAAATACAACATTATTTGTGGGTTTTTTATGTGAGAGGATTTGAAACTTGGAATTAAAGGAAAATTATGCTCAGCCCAAGGTGTTTCCCCCAAAAGAGGTAGGGGATTGGATTTAGGCAGCAGTTAAGTCGTGGTATCACAAGGTTCAAGTAGAGAATTTCAAAAGCATTGTGTAGATTGCTATTTTTCCAGTGTGTACCCGTGATTCTGAATTGGGGTCTAGTACTGGGAAGGTATGGCAAACCATGGCCCTTCTTCCTTCCTTCTATATTCTGCATGAGTAACTGCTAAGGGTTTGTTGTAAGACATTCTATGTTAAAGATAAATCCTTAGAATGCCTGGCTTAGAGAATTCTGATATGGAACACGATACAATGAATGAGGCTATGGATTTGATTAAAGTTTATTTACTGTCATTATTTGAATGGCAGAAGCAGAGAACTTTGCCAGAAAGTGTGTGTCTGTACAGAATGAGACAACACAACTCATTTGACTTTCCGCAACAGTTCACTTGATGGAAAGCTCTGCCCTGGATCCCGAGATCAGCACAAGGAGATCATTTGTGTAGGTTTCCCTTATTCCCAAGTTTAGACTGGCAGATATTTCACTCTGACCTAATACAAGAGACAGAGTTGTTTCAAATTGCATAAAAGATGAAGAGGTAGCAATAGTAAAATCTGCTGCACTTTGTGTGTGTGTGTGTGTGTGTGTGTGTGTGTGTGTGTGTTTTAAATGACAGATTCCTTACCTATGTTGATCTTTGAGGATTTACTGATTAATTTGTCCCCAAATCTGTGGCTCTTGAATACAATTAGTATTCAATAACATGGAAAAAGAAAGTGGGCAGTTTTGCTTTGGATTTTCCTTTTTTTTTTTTTTAATTTTTATTTTTTATAAACATATTTTTATCCCCAGAGGTACATGTCTGTGAATCGCCAGGTTTACACACTTCACAGCACTAACCATAGCACATACCCTCCCCAATGTCCATTACCCCACCCCCTTTCCCAACCCCCTCCCCCCAGCAACCCTCAGTTTGTGGAAGTGGAGATGCAACATGGGGGACTAGGGGGGCAGAAAAAGAAGAAAAGAAACAAGATGGGATTGGGAGGGAGACAAACCATAAGTGACTCTTAATTTCCTTTTTTTTTTTTTTAAGATTTTTATTTATTTATTTGACAGAGACCACAAGTAGGCAGAGAGGCAGGCAGAGAGAGGAGGAAGCAGGCTCCCTACTGACCAGAGAGCCCGATGCAGGGCTTGATCCCAGGACCCTGAGATCATGACCCGAACTGAAGGCAGAGGCTTAATTAACCCACGGAGCCACCCAGGCGCGCGGATTTTCTTTTGTTTGTTTGTTTGCTTCTTTTTTTGACTGACAAAAGCAAATTCAGAGTAAGAGGTTTATGAGTTCATTCTATGAGGAAAAGTCCAGACAATTTCAGGAATTAATGTGATGTTCTCAGAAAGACTCCCTCTCTCCTCGCCTTATTTCTGTCAGGCTCCTTTTGTATATAGACTTAATTTTCTTCTATCTTTAAGGCACCTCCTTTATGGTGTGCAGGTACAGAGTGAGGTAGAAACCATTTTAGTTAGTAGTCAGCTACTTCATTGACTGGGAAGGCAGATGCTAACATTGGCCAGACCTGCAATCTCTGCCCATAGTATGGTCAAAGGGCAAAGTGCAGTGATTGACAATATTACTAGATTCACAGGGTGAATATGTATGGGATCACTTATACAAAGGAAGTAGCAGATGGATTTACTAGAAATGGTAGAGTAGGGATATAGGTAGGGAAGAATTAAACAAGCAAATGAATTAAATAATGTGTCAGAAAACTGAGCCACTGTGACATAATGATTTATGGGAAATACATATTTGGTCATTCAGATGATGAAATATATATTTCTCAGTTATATTTAGTCCTTATCCACAGTTCCTAAAAATTTAGAAAAGCCATTGAGATTACATGAGTGTCTTGTTATTAACAAAGGTGACTTTTGGATCCCACCAAAGGGCAAGGGCTCATTGGAAGAAGGACCAATGGCTTGAATAGAGGGTTGGAACTTTCAAATCTATCCCCTGACCTCAAGAAAGGGGAGAAGGACTGGAGGCTGAATCAGTCAATGGGCAATGACTTAGTCAATCATGACTATGCCATGATGGCTCCATGATAACCCCAAAAAACTGGGTTCATAGAGCTTCTGGATTGATGAATACATGGAGACAGGGGAGAATGGCACCCTGGAGAGAGCATGTAAGCTATACCTCCTTTATCTATCTCTTCATCGGGCTCTTTATTCATATCTTTATCATATCACTAAATAAACAGGTAAACATAAGTAAATGTTTCCCTGAGTTCTCTGAACCACTCTAGCAAATATAAAGACCCTAAAGAGTTGGCTGTTGGAACCTCCAATCTGTAGCTCATCAGTCAGAAGCACAGGTGTGGTAACAGCCTGGGGCTTGCAAATGGAGTTGAGGTGAGGCTTGGGAACTAGTTTTGTAGGACTGAGCCCTTAACCTCTGGAATTTGATGCTATCTCTAGGCAGATAGTGTCAGAATTGAGTTGGATTCTTAGACATCTTGTTCTTGTTTGAGAATTGCTTGGTCTTGCATGTGGGGGAACACTACTCCATACATTGGGTTCAGGAACCCTAAAAGAATTGGTGTCAGTAGAGGCACATAACCAAGAAATCAAAATTTCCTTTTAATCAAAAGTCATGATTTAAAAAGAAATGAAGTAACAATAATACTGGATTTCTCTAATTACTTATTAGTACTAGTTTTCCGTTGTTGCACAACAAATTCCCTCAAATGGAACAGCTTAAGACTCAGTTCTGCAGTAGAAATTTGGCACTGAATAGTGGGGAGGTGTGTTCAAGGCCTCACAAGATTGAAACCAAGATGTCAGTTGGGTGTCAAGCTCTTTCTTGAGGGGAGAAAATCAACTTTCAAGCTCATTCAGACTGTTGGCAGAATTTATTTTCTTGCTATAGACCTGTGGTCCTCTTTATACTCCTAGTGGTGATGTGGGACTGCCGCCAGCTCCTAAAGGTTACCCCTCTGTATCAGCAATTCTAAATATGACCATTTGTTTTCTTCTAAGCCAGCTGGAGTATGTCTCTCTAACTTCCTCTTTCTACCCCTGAGGTGGGGGTACTCTTAAGCTTTTAAAGCTCTCATGTGATTAGGTCTGGCCCACCAACATAATATAACCATAAGAATTAAATTTATAGTCTTCACAGTCCTGGGGAACATTCAGGGAGAATGTACACTAATGGGAGAGAAATCTTGAATAATATGGTAAAATCCTGCCTACCACACCATATTTTGGAGTTCATCCATAATTGAGAATTAAGTCTTAATGTGATTTCAATTCTGTATTGAATATGCACAAGTTTTGTGATTTAAAATAATACAATGAGGTATGATTGGACCCTGATTAGTCTCAAAAATTCTACATATAGCTTATCTTAATCAGCAACCAAGGATGGATATATATATATATATATATATATATATATATATATATATATAAAGAAGAGAAAAATTGTTAGAAGTAGTTAAGGAGATCAGTAAACAGACTGTCTCTCTCTCTCTCTTTTTTTTATATATTGGAAATAACATAACTATACAATCTATTCATGTCAGTTTTAGGAAAATGTGTCACATGTACATATACACACGCAATTCTGTAGATCACGTGAATTATTAGGAAATTTAATAACAAAGCAATTCAGTTTCTTCTGAAAACCAATTACATTTTGAGGGATTTATTCATCATTTAAGGTCTCAATGTCAAATTAAGCATCTGCTTTTATAATCCTGAATTCTTTTTAAAAAAATAACTTTGACCTTTAAAACTGCAATAGCTTGAAATTGATTTATTTCTCTCAGGCATCCAATAATATATATTTGCTAAAAGCAGTCAAAATTGAGTTTCCAGCATCTGTGAAAGCTGTTTGCATTTTTTTCTTTCTTTCATTCTTTTTTCCTTTCCTTTCTTTTTTTTTTTTTTAATCCCTTATTTTTTTTCCTTTTAAAGTCAAAGTCAAAGTGGAACTATTACCTCTTTGGAAGTTTCTTGGGAATCCTGGTATCCCAAGTGGAAAACGAGTGAACCCTGAGACTGATTACTTCTTTAATGTGTTTATAAGAGAGATTTTAGAAAAACCTCTCAGTTAGTGCATTTCTTACATAGAATAAACACTATTTCTATTTCTCATTAGCACATCACGATTTAGCATTTTCATATTATTGGACAAAAAAATGAATATTTCATTTATACATTATCATGCAAATAAGATAATATTTATGACACTGTTATAGGATATAAGACTGAGAGATATGAATTCTTAACAGTAAAATTGACATGAAACAGCTTGACTCAGAATACAAAGAAAGCAACTGTTTAAGTACTTGGATTTATTTTTTCTGCATTTGTGATATTATACTTTCAAAATCCATTTAAAGTAGTTATTGTAAAGTAAGGAGGGGAAATAAAAGACTTCAATGAGGTGGCTTTGTGCCTGAACACATAAAGCAATCCCCACAGTAACGCACGCTACAGAAAATGGGTCACCTTCAAACCACCTTTGAAATAAGCAGATAATGTAATTTTCAGCTTGTGTTCTTAAGAGTGTTGTTTTATAGAATGCATATTTATTGGCCTTTTATTCATTTTGCAAAATTTGCATGTGTGAGCACATGAAAACACATACAAATATTCTTTCTCTTTTTTCTCTGCCAGATACAAATATGCACATGTCTAAATGTTCCCACACACATGGACATATCTGTTTATTTGATTATTTCTTGTGAAAAAGCACACTATTTCTCTATCGAAATGAAGTTATTCCATTATGTTTTTAACATAATGGTTTTCTATATGCGTCAAAACAAATTATGGTATAAACAATGTGCAGAACCTTAGAAAAAATATTTTTCATTGAAATATTTTGTTGATATAATTGTATTTTTAAAAATAAATTTCGTTCACTTGTTTTCTAGTTGACTGTAAATTGTTCCAAGTATGTAGTTGACACTTAGCATATTAAGATGATTCCTAACTAAAATGTAGTGTTACTTTGTATTTTAAATAAAAACACAAATATAACATGCTTTTTAACTATGTAGTATATGCTTATGAAAAACTTCTATAGAAGAGTATGATTTCAGAGACACAAAACTGTAAAAAGACAGTGTTTTTTTAAGATTTATTATTTGTCATTATTTAAAGATTATTTAAAAGAGAGAGAGCAAGAGAGCAAGCGATGGGAGACGCAGTGGGTTTGATCTCAAGACCCTGAGGTCATAACTGGAGCCGAAATCAAGAATGGACAATTTCCATGTAGGTTGGAATCACCAGAGCTATGTAGGTGCCCCAAGATACACAGTGTTTTGAATGAATATATTTTTTGCTATGATCCAAATTATTTCCCACTGGACTTCTGTCTCCTTGAGAGCAAATACTGCTATGTTCTCTATTCTAGTGCCCAGGTCAATCACTAATGGGCAGTACAAAGTGTTCTTGAATAAAACTATTCTCTTTAATGTGTCCATAACAATGCAACCCGGTTATGCACAAACCGTATTAGTATTACAAAACTAATACTTGGGTAGGTTGTAGATGTGGCTCTGACCATTTGTTTGTCTTTTCTCTTAAGGGAGACCCAGTTTTGAAAGTTAAGGGATAAAATGACATTATATGACTCAGATTAAAAGACAACTGATTGAGCCGAAGTGCTAGTCTCAAGGATACATGGAGTTAGACTGATCTGTATCTCAGCTTTGTGTCTGTCTATTTGTGTCTTGAGCCAACTCAGGTTCTCTGTGCCTCAATTTATGCATCTGCAAAATGAGGGTGGTAATAGTCAGGTTGTCCTTATAGGGTTGTTCTGAGTATTAAAGTGGTTTTAGACATATAAAACCTTTAGAAAGTTGCCTGGAAAAAGTAGAAGCTTGATAGTGTTTTCTATCATTATTTTGGATCCAATTAGTTTTCTTGTATCTATGAATATAAATTAATGTAAATGAAACAAATATTGCTATACTGAGCTCATTTGAATGTAAATGGAGAGAAATGAAGGGAAATAGACATTATGAAGTTCTCTACAGTACCCTCCAAATTTTATGATATCAATATTAGAATCCACATTTTATGTATGAGGATTCTGACACCCAAAGAAATTTAGCAACTTATACAGTAACATCCAGGTAAGAAGTCACAGGTTTGGGATTCTAACCTTAATGTCTCATGCTCATGGTCATGGATTTCAATCATTCCATGTTTTACATTAGAGGTAAGATTTGGGTCTGTCTGATTTATTAAAGTTATTAAATGCATATACAAAGAAGTTAGGATAGAACATGTAACTTTTGGAAATTAAATTATACATTTTGATTAAATAGTCCATTTATCCTATATATCATGCTAGCATATTACTGATTGGTTTGAGAACTAAATCTTCTAGGATTTGTAACATAATGCCTGGTATTCAGTAAGGGCTAATAATAAAAGCAATAATACAGAGAAATAGTAACAAGTAACACTAAGTTAATGACTGACCTCTAATTGTAATAATGTATAATTATTACTTAAAACTCACCTTTTAAAATTTATTTTGAATGTAGAATAAATCATACAAATGATACTATCTAGTATTCTGAAAAACAACCACATTTGAAATCATACATAAATTCACTTTCATTTCAAATAGAGATTCCATTACTGAAAATTTGATAAGAATATTTTATTGTCAGGAAATGTTTTGTTACCTAAAACCTGGCTTTGTGAAAAATGTTTTACAGCTTTGGAAATGTAGGGAAGAAATTATTTTAACATTCTCCCATATTTTTCTCCCAAATCCAGGCACCATGCTAATGACCTCTCAAACTTCTCCAGAAGTACCTATTAATATGTTGTGACACTCTCAAATGATATAATGTAATCTGGGTGAGCTAAAGTTGTAAAATATGACAATCCAAAAGATCAGTTAGGATACCCCTCACACGTAACCACACATGCAATATTCAAGGAGAAAAAGAAAAATGATAGCATCGGGTGAAAAGGATATTTTTTCTTTTACGAGATGTGTAATATATCCTAGTACATTAGATTTTGTTGCTCCCAAGCACTGCAAATAGTCTTTGTTCTCCTTTGCTCTGCCTTGGCCTACCTCTGGGGAGGTATGGGCCTTTTTGAAATGGATTTCTACTTCCTTAAATAGAAGGTGAGATAATTCCAGCTGATAAATAGCTTTGGGTCTGTAACCCAGGCTGGGGAGTTCTCAACTCACTGTGGGCTGTTAAAGGGAATGCCAAACCTTGTAAAGTGGTCTTCCTCCTCCCCAGATGGCAGCAATCAAGCTAGGAAGAACAAATGAGTCCCCTCAGGGAGTAGGATGGAATAGAATGTCAAATATTCTTGGACCTTCCGTGGCTTCCGAGAGAAATTTTACATTATAACATCATTCAGGCAGAGTTATAGATCATCTTTGGGTCCCGTCAGTAAACAATGCCTTGAACATAATCTAATGGCTTCGTAGCTAACAGGATGGCTGCTGTGATGTTTCCGAGAACAGACTAAGCATGAATGGGACACTAAGCAACTACAAAAAAGGAAATACTAAGTATTTCATAAGTACACCAAGGAGAATATAGCAAAAGTAGTTTGTTTTGTACATAATGAAATTATTTCAGCCAAAGAAAACTGCATAAGATTTTCTCATACTAGTTTTGGCTACTTTATCTGAGGGATCCTGTATGTAAATAAAAGAGTTACAATATTATTTCAAATCACATTCACTAACTGCTGAACCGTCATATTAAACTATTCTATGGGCTTTATAATCATTCGAAAGCTGATAACGAGTATTACAACTTACATGCCATTATTTCACCAAAATTTGCTGAGGCATATCCTGTACAAGGAACCTTTCCCTTGGGCTGAACGTGTTTATAGAGATGACGGGCAGATGTCGTAACTCATGTTACAAGGATCTCTCTATTAAGTAGGGCATATATTTATGCTGCCACATTTGTTCATCTATATTTTGAAACTGAAAAGATATTCTAAGGCAAAAGAGTAAAGACTTAAAGGACATCTCAGGAAGTTTCTTATTCCAGCAGACAAATTCAGAAGAGGGACTAGTTCCCTGAAAAAAGATAATGATAAGCAAATAAGTAAATATCAAAATCATGATCCTTCTGGAACTTACACAAATTAAAGACACAAAAACCAAATGCATAACAAATAACACGGAGGACATGGGGAGATGGAGAGGAGAAGGGAGTTGAGGGAAATTGGGGGGAGATGAACCATGAGAGACTATGGACTCTGAAAAACCACCTGAGGGTTTTGAAGGGGCGGGGGGTGGGTATTATGGAGAGCACGCATTGCATGGAGCACTGGGTGTGGTGTAAAAACTATGAATTGTTACGCTGAAAAAAAAATTTTAAAAAGCATTAAAAGCAAACAAACAAACAAAAAAAAACAAATGCAGTGTTTGAAAGTTGCTTTGATCTATGCTCAAAATATAGAGAAAGAACTAAAAACGATATTTGAAGAGACAAATGGGGAGAATTGAATAAGGGTTGGTTATTAAGTGATGATAGGTATTTTAAGTAATTTTCTTAAATTAGATAGGGACATTAAGATTACGTAGGAAATGGGCCTTATTTTCATGAAGTTGGTGCTTCAGCCTCAAGTAGTTAATTATTATGATGTTTGCGACTTTAAAAAGTCTATAAAAGTAAAGCAAAATGCTGTGAGTGTTAATAATTGTTTAATCTAGAGAGTGAGAATATAGGTTTTCATTGGATCATTCTTCTAGTTTTTCTGTTGGTTTGAAGTTCTATTTAAAATATTCTTGGTAAAGGAAGATGGTGTCGTGCCCACATTTTCATTCGTCTCATGAGAACATCAGGGAACAAAAAAGTATGAAACCATAATCTTGATAAGAATGATGTTGAGGGCAGGTGTTAAAATACTATGAGATGTGCCAGAGTATCTTATGGGCATATGGTTTGTAATTTGCAAGTACATACACCAAATCCAATATTTGTTGAACACAAATTTTGGTTTTCAGGCAGAAACTACCTTTTCAAAATCAGAAATTTCTTCTTCCAACATAACTCACATGCGCCCCATGACTAGTAACCACCCCCTATCGTGGCAAAAAGCAAATGAAAATAAAATCACTGCTGGAAACAGTAATATAGAAAGCATTTTCTATTTTATGTGTATTTTCAACCCAGAGAAAATAAGAATAGGTCCCTTATTTTGTGCAGCAGTTTCTAAAATATAATCAAGGAGATGCTAATAAACAGCTAACTTTTAGATTAGCCTTCTCAAAACTTTTAAACACTGGAATTCAGATTTGCTTACGCTCTGAAGCTGGTCCTCAGTATCTTTTTAAAGCCTCTCTTGGCAGCTCATTTTCATGCTCCATCTGAGATGACTTGGAAAAAAAATCAGAAAATAACAACACCATTTCCACAAGACAACTGCTTGGACAGTGCAAATTTCTACATCCATCATTGATGGAACTCTATTTCTGGGAGAAATTTTAAATGTCAATACTAAAAAATGATATTATTGGAGTTGACTGTTTTAGTCAATGCAGTGAGCACCTACTCAGAAACAGCTTAAAAAATAATTGGAATAAGAAACATTCCTCCTTTAAAACTGTTATAAAGGAACATAATTTTATCCTTGTAGAATTATCAGCTTTGTGTAATGTGTAGCTCAAAGCCCTGTGTAAAATGACATCATGTGATTTGTCATAGTTAACATAGGCCTAAGATAAGGCAAGTCAGGAGAATCCTCCTTCTGAAACCCTCCCTCCTTCATTATGCAAATGATACTAAGAAGTAGTTAGCTAATCCTGAATTAGCTAATTGCCGAAAGATTTAAGAAATGAATCTCATCTACAGAGATCAATTCCTGGAATCATTGAAATTTCAAATTTTTTCATTCATAAAAATTATGAAGCTTTTGGTCTTGATAATTACCCCTTTAGGCAACTAAACAGGAGAGCACCCCATATTGTTTATGAAAGGATAAGCAGTGCCCGTTAAATCCTTCAGACTTCCATGAGTGATTATAATGCACACATTAAAAATGATTTTGAAAAGGGGCACCTGGCTAGCTTGGTCAGTAGAGGATGTGACTCTCAGTCATGGGGTTCTGAGTTTGAGCCCCACATTGGGGGTAGAAGTCACTTAAAAAAATGTTTTCGAAGAATTTCAAGTGATCTTAAAAAAAATTATGGTATTCTATTATTTTTGCAAATGTTAATTTTTTGTATCATGTTATATGTATGCATAGTGAATATTATAAAAGTACACATAAATATATTTCCATTTGTATACCCTTTTAGTTATAAATTTTTTAAGCAATTTATATATAAATGTTGACTATAACTGAAAGTGTACTGAAAGGATAAAAGAAGTTATCTATAATACCCACATCAGGCCATCACTTATTTAATATTAGAACTGATGTTGGAAAAATACCTATATTTTAAGGTAGTCATTCATGTGCCAGTTCAATCAAAATGGACTAATTTTAAATATTGCCTGACAATACAGATATTGCAGGGGGTCTCCTATGAGGTATTGTCATGTAATGAACTGCCCTAAAAATTCTAATCCTCTTACGAGTTTTACATTAATCAACTTCATTTTTAGTTCAAAATGTTAACGTATTTTCACATATTTCTTCTGAAGCTTCAATCTCTACAAAACTTCATTTTAGATTAGAAGAAAAAGGTAAAAGTAAGGAGTAACAGCAACTGAATTTAATTTCGATCTTGGATAGAGCTGAAAACACATTTGCTTTTCTATTCTTATGTCAGTTCGAAAAGAAAACAGTTCTGATTTTAGCCAAATGAGGATTTTTTTTTTTTTTTTTGTAATTCTGCTTGGATCACACTGTAAAAACCTTCTTCAAATTTTCACTTCTTTCCCACAATATTACCACATATTCTCAAAGCCATTGGTAAAATGGATGCAGTTCATAAAGTCTTTACTTTTGCATTGAGCTTTTGCCTGTCTCATATCTTCAGATAAATTTTTTTTCATGTTTATTTTTTTCTTTTCTTTTTTTTTTAATTTCATTTCTTTTCAGCGTAACAGAATCCATAGTTTTACAACACACCCAGTGCTCCATGCAATGCATGCCCTCCATGATACCCACCACCGGCTCCCCCAACCTCCCACCCCCCGCCCCTTCAAAACCCTCAGGTGGTTTTTCAGAGTCCATAGTCTCTCATGGTTCATCTCCCCCCCCAATTTCCCTCAACTCCCTTCTCCTCTCCATCTCCCCCATGTCCACCATGTTATTTGTTATGCTCCGCAAATAAGTGAAACCATATGATAATTGACTCTCTCTGCTTGACTTATTTCGCTCAGCATAATCTCTTCCAGTCCCTTCCATGTTGCTACAAAAGTTGGATATTAATCCTTTCTGATGGAGGCATAATACTCCATAGTGTATATGGACCACATCTGCCTTATCCATTCGTCCGTGGAAGGGCATCTTGCTTCTTTCCACAGTTTGGCGACTGTGGCCATTGCTGCTATAAACATTGGGGTACAGATGGCCCTTCTTTTCACCACATCTGTATCTTTGGGGTAAATACCCAGTAGCGCAATTGCAGGGTCATAGGGAAGCTCTATTTTTAACTTCTTGAGGAATCTCTACACTGTTCTCCAAAGTGGCTGCACCAACTTGCATTGCCACCAACAGTGTAAGAGGGTTCCCCTTTCTCCACATCCTCTCCAACACACGTTGTTTCCTGTCTTGCTAATTTTGGCCATTCTAACTGGTATGAGGTGGTATCTCAATGTGGTTTTAATTTGAATCTCCCTGATGGCTAGTGATGATGAACATTTTTTCATGTGTCTGATAGCCATTTGTATGTCTTCATTGGAGAAG
>PISX010010808.1:45343-68793 GCA_004024625.1 Mellivora capensis | reverse complement strand
TGAAGCAGTGATCAAAAACCTCCCAAAAAACAAGAGCCCAGGACCTGATGGATTCCCTGGGGAATTCTACCAAACTTTCAAAGAAGAAATAACACCTATTCTCCTGAAGCTGTTTCAAAAAATTGAAGCAGAAGGAAAACTTCCAGACTCTTTTTATGAAGCCAGCATTACCCTGATCCCCAAACCAGGCAAAGACCCCACCAAAAAGGAGAATTTCAGACCAACATCACTGATGAATATGGATGCTAAGATTCTCAACAAGTTCCTAGAAAATAGGATCCAACAGCACATTAAAAAGACTATCCACCATGACCAGGTGGTTTTCATCCCTGGGTTGCAACGATGGTTCAGCATTCGCAAATCAATCAATGTGATAGAACAAATCAATAAGAGAAGAGAGAAGAACCACATGGTCCTCTCAATTGATACAGAAAAAGCATTTGACAAAATCCAGCATCTTCAAAGTATAGGGATAGAGGGAACATTCCTGAACTTCATGAAATATATCTATGAAAAACCCACAGCAAATACCATCCTCAATGGGAAAAAGCTCACAGCCTTTCCGTTGAGATCAGGAACACAACAAGGATGCCCACTCTCACTCCTCTTGTTCAACATAGTATTAGAAGTCCTAGCAACAGCAATCAGACAACAAAGAGAAATAAAAGGTATCCAAATTGGCAATGAAGAACTCAAACTCTCTCTCTTCACAGATGACATGATACTTTATATGGAAAACCCAAAAGACTCCACCCCCAAACTACTAGAACTCATACAGCAATTCAGTAATGTGGCAGGATACAAAGTCAATGTACAGAAATCAGTTGCTTGCTTATACACTAACAATGAAAACACGGGAAGGGATATTAGAGAAACGATTCCATTTACTATAGCACCAAGAACCGTAAGATACCTGGGAATAAACCTAACCAAAGAGGTAAAGGATCTGTACTTGAAGAACTACAGAACACTCATGAAGGAAATTGAAGAAGACACAAAAGGACGGAAGAGCATTCCATGCTCATGGATTGGAAGAATAAACATTGTTAAAATGTTTATATTGGCTAGAGCTGTCTACACTTTTAATGCCATTCCGATCAAAATTCCACCAGTATTTTTCAAAGAGCTGTAGCAAATAATCCTAAAATTTGTATGGAACCAGAAGAGACCCCAAATTGCTAAGGAAAGTTGAAAAAAGAACAACAAAACTGGTGGCATCACGTTACCTGTTTCAAGCTTTATTACAAAGCTGTGATTACCAAGACAGCATGGTACTGGCATAAAAATAGACACATAGACCAGTAGAACAGAGTAGAGAGCTCAGATATGGACCCTCAAGTCTATGGTCAAATAATCTTCGACAAAGCAGGAAAAAATATATAGTGGAAAAAAGACAGTCTCTTCAATAAATGGTGAGGGTGATTTACTTTACTGATTCAAATGCTAATCTTTTCCCAGAGACACCCCCACTGGCACAGCTAGGAATAATGTGGATGTTCCCCCAGTTTTGTTGAGAAATAATTGATACACATCACTTGTATAAGTTTAAGGTATATAGCACGATGGTTTTGATTCACATATATGGGAAATGGTTATCACAGTAGGTTCAACTAACATCCATTATGTCATATAGATACAATGAAATGAGAAAAAAAAATCCTTGTGATTAGAACTCTTAGGATATACTCTCATAACAACTTCCTTGGATATCAGATACCAGGAGTAGCTGAAATCATCATGTTGTACCTCGAATCTCTAGTACTTACGTATAACTGGAAATCTGTACCTTTTGGCCCACTTCCTCCAATCTCTACTCTGGCCACCATGCCCGACCCCCACCTCCAGTAACTGATTTCTTTTTCCAGGAGATTTTTTTTTTTAAAGATTCCACACATAAGTGAGATCATATGATATTTTATGTCTGACTTATCTTACTTAGTATAATGCCTTCAAGGTCTATCCATGTTGTTACAACATGTAGAATTTCCTTTTTTTTAATGGAATAATATTCATATATATATCACAACTTCTTTATCCATTCATCCACCAGTGAACATTTAGGTTGTTTCCATGCCTTAGTTATTGTGAATATGCTGCTATGAACATGGGGGTACAGATATCTTTTCCAGTTAGTGTTTTCATTTCCTTTGCCTGTATTCCCAGAAGTGGAATTGGTGGATCATATGATAGTCTTTTTTTTTGACTTTCTGAGGATCCTCCATATTGTTTTCTATAGTGGCTGTACCAATTTACAATCCGTCTAACAGTGCACAAGTGTTCCCTTTTCTCCACATCTATGCCAGCATTTGTTATCTCTTTTTTTTAAACGATTTATTTATTTATTTGAGAGGGAGAGAGAGAGAGAGAGAGAGAGAAAGGAGAGAGGTCAGCAGGAGAAGCGGATTCCCCGCTGAGCAGGGAGCAAGATGCGGGACTGGATCCCGGGACTCCAGGATCATGACCTGAGCCGAAGGCAGTGGCTTAACCAACTGAGCCACCCAGGCGCCTGCATTTGTTATCTCTTATATTTTTGCTGATGGGCATTCTAACAGGTGTGAGATGATATTTCATTGTGATTTTAATTTGCATTTCCCAAATGACTAGTGATGTTGAGCATCTTTTCATGTACTTTGGCCTCTTTCTTACATCATCTTTGGAGAAATGTGTATTCAAGTCCTTTGTCCATTTTTAGTCAGATTATTTGAGGTTTTTTTATTGTTTTTGTGTTTTTTTTTGCTGTTGAGTTGTATGTAAACAACTTTATATATTTTGGATATTAATCCCTTATCAGCTATATGATTTGTAAATATTTTTTTCACACTCCATTGGTTGTCTTTTCACTTTGCTAATGACTTTTGGGGGGGTGTATGGAAGCTTTTTAGTTTGATCACTCCCATTTATTTATTTTTTATTTTGTTGCATGTGCTTTAGGTTTCCTATTTCCAAAATCATTACCAAAACTCGTATCAGGGAACTTTATTTCTGTGTTTTCGTCTAGGAGTTTCATGGTTTTAGGCCTTATATTTAGGTCTTTAATCCATTTCTAGTTAATTTTTGTGAATGGCATAAGATGGGGTCTAGTTTAATTTTTTTATAAGTGAATATCCATTTATTGAAGAGGCTTTCTTTTCTCCATTGAGTACTTTTGCTCCCTTGTCAAACCTAGTTGACCATATGTACTTGGGTTTATTTCTGTGCTCTTGATTCTGTTCCATTGATCTGGTGGTTTTCATGCCAGTACCATACTGTTTTGATAACTGTACCTTTATAGTATAGCACAAAATCAGAAAGTGATGCCTCCGGCTTTGTTTCTCTTTCTTAGGATTTCTTTGGGTCTTTTGTGGTTCCACATAAATTTTAGGAGTGTTTTTTTCTACTTCCATAAAAAAATGCTATTGGAATCTTTTTTTTTTTTTAAAGATTTTATTTGTCAGAGAGAGTGAGCACAGGCAGACAGAGTGGCAGGCAGAGGCAGAGGGAGAAGCAGGCTCCCCGCTGAGCAAGGAGCCCGACACGGGACTCAATCCCAGGACACTGGGATCATGACCTGAGCCGAAGGCAGCCGCCCAACCAACTGAGCCACCCAGGCGTCCCTTGCTATTGGAATCTTGATAGGGATTGCATTGAAACTATAGATGACTTTTGGTAGTATTAATATTGTAACAATATCAATACTTGCAGTCCATGAACACCTTTCCATTTTATCGTGTCTTTTTCATTTCCTTTCATCAATTTTTTTTCAGAATACAGGTTTTTAACATCCTTCATTGCATTTATTCTCAAGTATTTTATTGCATTTGATGCTACTGTAAATGAGATGGATTTCTTTATTTATTTTTCAGAGAATTTATTATTAGTGTATAAAAATACTACTGATTTTTATACATTAATTTTGTATCTTGCAATTTTACTGAATTCCTTGATTAGATCTAATAGTTTTTTCATTGACTCTTTGGGATTTTCTCTATATAAAATCATATCAATTGCAAATAGAGATAAATTTAGTTCTCGCTCTTCAATTCTGATATCTTATTTCTTTTTCTTGCCTGAATGTTCTAGCTAGGACTTCCAGTACTATGTTGAATAGGATTGGTGAGAATGGGCAGCCTTTTCTTGGTCCAAAATGAAAAGCTTTCAACTTTTTACCATTAAGAATGATGTTAGTTGTGGGCTTGTCATGTATAGGCTTTATTATGTTAAGATATATTCCTTCTTTGACTAATTTGTTAAGAGTTTTTGTCATAATAAATATTGA
Organism: Mellivora capensis; assembly: GCA_004024625.1. Lineage (NCBI taxonomy): Eukaryota > Metazoa > Chordata > Mammalia > Carnivora > Mustelidae > Mellivora > Mellivora capensis. The sequence continues at coordinate 64,538 of PISX010010808.1, read as the reverse complement.
ATTTTGTCAAATGCTTTTTCTGCATCTATTGAAATGATCACTGGATTTTTTTCCTTCATTCTACTAATGTGGTTTATCACAGTGATTGATTTGCATGTTTTGAAACATCCTTGCATCTCAGGGATAAATCCTATTTGATCATGGTGAATGATCCTTTTAATGTGCTGCTGAATTTGTTTGCTAGTATTTTATTGAGAACTTTTGCATCTGTATTCATCAGGGATTTTAGCCTGTAGAGAAATAATTTTTTATCAACTATCCGGGCATCTCATAGCCCCGTCAATTTGACACATAAAAATTACCATGATACAGCCATTATTGAGGCAGAAAGATAAAACAAGAATCTTTCAGTAAATGTTTATAAGCAGTTAATAGGTACATTCCACTTGCAAAAGCAAACATTTTTGACATTTATTTTTAAAATTGTAAATTTTAATTATGTGATTTCACTTAAATGTGATATAAAGCATATTTTATATTTTAATGATGTCATTGAGTCAGTTCCCTTCTTTTTTTATTGACACTTAAATTTTACACTCTTCTAGGCAGCTCTGCATTGCTGAAACTTCTTTGGTTGCATTTTCAGGACATATTTCAGTATGTGGCATCAAAACTGCAATTACGTGGCTTTAGATTTGGAGGTACAAGGAAATTTAAAACAATTCCAAACTTTTAATATTGCTTACTGCCTTCCCAATCAGTTTGGCTTAAGATTTCAAGTATCTGGAAGTCTGTGGATTCAGATATGCAGTGTAATTCCGGCATTATCATATATAACCACAGTGAAAATTAACAGCCCCTTGGGGACATATTTCTCAGGATATTCCATGCCCCACAAAACTGATCTAAATTGAGTTCTCCTTTACTTCAAAAGGAGCTCATTCTTTCTTTCCCTCTCTCCTCCCTCTCTTCTTTCTTCAACTGTTTTACTTTCTCTTTGTCCTTTTTTTCTGCCTTTCCTATCTTACATTTGTTTTGTTTTCTATCTTCTATTAACTTCGTGTAGAAAAAAGGGAGTTTGAAAGGTTCATAATATATTTTATAATGTTATGTATTGTCCCTGAGTACCAGTTTACTTTTATACATTATTATTCCCATTTGATATACTTGTAGCATTTAAAATTAACTCATTTCTACCAACAAGATTATTTGTGAGGCTTTTTAGAGCCTCATTTATGAAATCACAACAGCAAGTGCAATTAGGTAGATCTGAACTAAATTTCAGAAGCCATTCCATTCATTCATTCTCCCAATCATCTATTGATTTATTCATGACTTTATTCGGGTATAATTACTGAGGGCTACCCATGTGCTCGGCATTGTGTGAGACGGCTGAATAGGGCAGACATAACTTCCCCCTCAAGGACTGGGGTTGTGTAATGATAAAACATAGTTTAGTTACAACGTAGAACAGTGGAACAGAATAGAGAGCCAAGATATGGATCCTCAACTCTATGGTCAAATAATCTTTGACAAAGCGGGAAAAAATATACAGTGAAAAAAAGACAGTCTCTTCAATAAATGATTGCTGGGAAAATTGGGCAGCTATGTGTAGAAGAATGAAACTCGACCATTATCTTACACCATACACAAAGATAAACTCGAAATGGATAAAAGACCTCAACGTGAAGCAGGAATCCATCAGAATCCTAGAGGAGAACATAGGCAGTAACCTCTTTGATATCAGCCACAGCAACTTCTTTCAAGACATGTCCCCAGAAGCAAAGGAAACAAAAGCAAAAAGCAAATGAACTTTTGGGACTTCTTCAAGATCAAAAGCTCTGCACAGCAAAGGAAACAGTCAACAAAACAAAGAGGGAGAAGATATTCGCAAATGACACTACAGACAAAGGGCTGATATCCAAGATCCAAGATCTATAAAGAACTCCTCAAACTCAACTCACACAAAATGGATAATCACGTCAAAAAATGGGCAGAAGACATGAACAGACACTTCTCCAAACAAGACATACAAATGGCTAACAGACACATGAAAAAATGTTCATCATCATTAGCCATCCTGGAGATTCAAATCAAAACCACATTGAGATACCACCTTACACCAGTTAGAATGGCCAAAATCAACAAGACAGTAAACAACAAGTGTTGGAGAGGATGTGGAGAAAGGGGAACCCTCTTATTCAATTGGTGGGAATGTAAGTTGGTGCAGCCACTTTGGAGAACAGTGTGGATGTTCCTTAAGAAATTAAAAATAGAGCTTCCCTATGACCGTGCAATTGCACTACTGGGTATTTACCCCAAAGATACAGATGTAGTGAAAAGAAGGGCCATCTGTACCCCAATGTTCATAGCAGCAATGGCCACAGTCGCCAAACTGTGGAAAGAACCAAGATGCCCTTCAACGGACGAATAGATAAGGAAGATGTGGTCTATATACACTATGGAGTATTATGCCTCCATCAGAAAGGATGAATACCCAACTTTTTATCAACATGGATGGGACTGGAAGTGATTATGCTGAGTGAAATAAGTCAAGCAGAGAGAGCCAATTAACATGTGGTTTCACTTGTGGAGCATAAGGAATAACACGGAGGACATTGGGAGGTGGGGAGGAGAAGTGAGTTGGAGGAAATTGGAGGGGGAGATGAACCATGAGAGACTGTGGACTCTGAGAAACAAACTGAGGGTTTTGGAAGGGAGGGATGGGAGTGGGTGGGTGAGCCTGGTGGTGGGTATTAAGGAGGGCACGTATTGCATGGAGCACTGGGTTAGGTGCATAAACAATGAATTTTGGAGCATTAAAAAAAATTTTTTTTAAAGATTTTATTTATTTATTTGGCAGACAGAGATCACAAGTAGGCAGAGAGGCAGGCAGAGAGACAGGAGGAAACAGGCTCCCCGCTGAGCAGAGAGTCGGATGCGGGGCTCGATCCCAGGACCCTGGGATCATGACCTGAGCCGAAAGCAGAAGCTTTAACCATCTGAGCCACCCAGGAGCCCCGGAGCATTGAAAAAATTTTTAAAAATTAAATTAAATTTTAAAAAGCATAGGTTAGGTGCAGTAAATGTCTGAAGCACAGAGGATTATAACATGAGTAATTGTTTTATGTCTGGGTGTTTTTGGCTAATGTTTATAGTAAGAATGTGGTTATTATTAACATGACCTAAGAAAATATTTGAATAATTTTTGTTTACTATTTTCCATACTTAATGTATGACTGTCTATGAGAAGAACTAAAAATCAGAACCTGGCTGGCTCAATCAGAAGAGTATGCAACTCTTGATCTCAGCTTTGTGAGTTTGAGCCCCATGTTGGGTGCAGAGATTATTTAAATAAATAAAGCTTTATATAAAAAAAATCATCCTTGGGGTGCCTGGGTGCCTCAGTGGGTTAAAGCCTCTACCTTCGGCTCAGGTCATGATCCCAGGGTCCTGAGATCGAGCCCCCCATCAGCCTCTCTGCTCAGCAGGGAGCCTGCTTCCCCTCCTTCTCTCTCTGCCTGCCTCTCTGCCTACTTGTGATCTCTGTCAAATAAATAAATAAAAATCTTAAAAAAAAATCATCCTTATCCCAAGGAGTTTATAGTCTTGTGACTGGAGACAATTAAGTAAATAGATAATGTCAATGTAATGTGTTCTAATACAGAATTTAACTCTGTGGCAGTGAGTAGGCATCCAACCCAGGTTAAGAGCAAGGCACTCAGGGAGGCTTCCAGAAGAAAGTTGTACTGGTACAAGGTGTGCAGGATGGTGGCTCAGTGTCAACCAATTTGGATAAGATGACTGATTAATATGGTCATGTGTAAATAATTCATGCACAGTATCATTGTGAACAAAGTAGAAGGTCAAGCCACATGGAACACAGTAATAACTGAAAAAAAGAATTATCAATATGCAATGGAATTTTCTGGTACAAAAACAATCTACCATATTTCCTCCACTAGAGGGAACAATAGGTGTGAACATTAAAAAAAAAAATGCTATTGCACCAATATGTTCCTTCACACATATGCTAAAATGTCTTGATGGGAGTCTTAGTGCCTCTTGGCCCCTCAGAGGGGGGTGATAAGGGAATCCCAATCAAGGAGTCCTGGACTCCACTCTTGATTTTATTCTGTAAGACATAGAGGCTATGAACATTTTCAGCAGAGCAGTTAAGATTCTATGTTTTTTTTTAAATTATTTTTTATTTTTTAATAAACATATAATGTATTTTTTTAAATTTATTTATTTGACAGAGAGAGATCACAAGTAGGCAGAGAGGCAGGCAGAGAGAGAGAGAGAGAGAGAGGAGGAAGCAGGCTCCCTGCCGAGCAGAGAGCCCAATGCGGGACTCGATCCCAGGACCCTGAGATCATGACCTGAGCCGAAGGCAGAGGCTTAACCCGCTGAGCCACCCAGGCGCCCCCATATAATGTATTTTTATCCCCAGGGGTACAGGTCTGTGAATCTCCAGGTTTACACACTTCACAGCACTCACCATAGCACATACCTTCCCCAATGTCCATAACCCCACCCCACTTCCCCCAGCAACCCTCAGTTTTGTTTTGTGAGATTAAGAGTCGCTTATGGTTTGTCTCCCTCCCAATACCATCTTGTTTCATTTATTCTTTTCCTACACCCCAAACGCCCCCCATGTTGCATCTCCACTTCCTCATATCAGGGAGATCATATGATAGTTGTAAGATTCTATGTTTTATAAAATACTGACATCTAACTAAGACTTTATTTGGGAAAGGGGTTCTACCACTGAGAAGACTCTTAAAGCCACTAGTTTAGAAAGTGTTAAGTGGTTGACTTATTGAAATCTAGATTATTTATTTTTATTTACTAAAATTAAAAAAAAATACATCCTTATTAAAATTCTTACTAGGAAGTTTCCAGATTTAAACAATTAAGATTTTTCTCTTCACATGCATACCTTCTCAATAAATGATGGCAAGTTCATTTAGAAATATACACACATATGAAATAAAAATGATTATTTTAAATACATGTTATCCAAACTTCAGACATGTTCAAAGGGGACCATAGCACAAAACAGTTAATCTACACAGTGTAGCTTTTAGGAAACTCTTGAGAATTGTGACACATATTCCATTGAAGTAGCCTGCATCCATCACTGCCATTATACAATAATTATATTTAAAGCAGAATTTTTTTTAAGATTTTATTTTTATTTATTTGACAGACGGAGATCACAAGTAGGCGAGAGGCAGACAGAGAGAGAGAGAGAGGAAGGGAAGCAGGCTCCCCGCTGAGCAAAGAGCCCGATGAGGGGCTCGATCCCAGGACCCTGGGATCATGACCTGAGCCGAAGGCAGAGGCTTTAACCACTGAGTCACCCAGGCACCCCTAAAGCAGACTTTTTACTACACTGTATTATTTTCAAAAGTGTAGTAACTCTGTTTTCTGAGTTATAACAGATAACAAATAGAACTTTCTTTTTGTGTTCCACAGTTGAAATTTTGGCTTGTGTAGATTATTCAGAATTGCAGCAATAGAGCAAATGAATCAATTCGATTTTCTTGCACATATTTCCTTACAAGGAACCCATTTGTTTACTTTTTAATAGATTACTAAATCAGTGAGCTCTGGTGAAATTTCATTGGAATTTCAGTGTTTTGGGGTCAAATATTGGCAGATTTTTCTGTTTTCCCCCATTTGTCACATTGCTATTGGCAGATAATATGCTACCCAAACATGAGTCTTTTTATATTTGAAAATGGTTATCTTCTCTAAATTATTAGTCTGTGCCGACGTTCCAGATGATCACTTTTCAATTTATTTTTTAATTATTTGTATGTATTTCCCCCTATTGTAAGGATGGAAGTTTTCTCTTCAACTTGGTTTTGTATTCCTCACAGGTTTTGCACCCTGATTTACACGTAGGAGCTGCTCAATCGATGTCTGTTGAATTCTGGATAAATGAGTTATTGTTTCCTGTAACATCAGGATGCTTGTGGTTACACAAAGCAAAACACATAGATAAAAGTTACTTAAAACAGTGCTCGCTTCGGCAGCACATATACTAAAATTGGAACGATACAGAGAAGATTAGCATGGCCCCTGTGCAAGGATGACACGCAAATTCGTGAAAAAAAGTTACTTAAAACAGTGCTATGCAAAATGCGATCCATAGGTGGGTATCGGCACACAAACTTCATTTCTGATCTGTAAGGAGCTAGGTAATTAAGTGTTTAGAAACATTCAAAGCAATTTGAATTTATTGTGACATTCAAGTGTCTGACCCTTATCCTAAGAATTTGTTTTATTTACAACAGTTTTTGTTTTCAACTGATCAAAAAAAAAAAAGCCAACAGTTTCTGTATTACAGAATGTTTGAGAAGACCACATTTGGACGCTGTTTGTTATTAGATCTCACATAACAAAAAATCAAGAGGGAAATAGGTGCTGGGGTTGGCTTCCCCATTCAGCAATGTTAGGACTGAAGGTTGGGGTTTCTGGGAATCCCTTTCTTCTACCCCTGGTTGTGATATGCCTTCAGTGGTTCCAAGTCTCATGTTTTCCCATGAAAATACTCATCTCAGGTAAGAAAGAGGTAGATGAAAAAGAGCCTTCCTCTCTTGTAGCTCTCTTTTCATCTAGAAAGGGAATCTTTTCCGGATTTCTCCCTGTGCTTATTTGACTAGATTTGGGTCACCCGACCTCCCTCAGTCAATCCCTACAGAACTCTCAAGGGCCAGTCGAGCATGACCCATCGTTTAGGCAGGCTACCTCCCTGCATGAACAGAGCCGGGTTCCAACAGCAAGAAGGACTAGGGAATGGCTGTTCTGCACATTTCTCTAAAGTCCTAACATTATCAGAAATTGACACAACCACTGAGGATATTTTAGTAAGTGGGGAGGTATAATAATAGCCCCAGTTGATAGAATGCCTGTCATCCTGTGATTCTTCGTGTCTTGTACAACTCTCCTGTACATAGCCAGTGTTACTCTATTTTTCAGATAGGGAAAAGGAAAGAGAGAGAGAGGGTAATCGTCTTGCTCAAGGTCACATCCCTGGGAGGTAAAGCAGAGCTAGGAATTGAGCCCTGCATCATGAATGTATCCACCCAAGTTCTTTCTACTGTGCCACAAAGGTCAGTTTTGTTTGGTGCCATTGGGTGATCAGGCAGTGCGTGTGATACCGGAAACCTGGGAAGGGCTGACCCAAGAAAGTGACTTGAGTAGATGCCCTCTTTTATTTGTTTGTTTGTTTATTTATTTATTTATAAGATTTTATTTAGTTATTTGAGAGAGTGAACAAGAGAGAGCAGGCGCAAGCAAGGGTAGGGGCAGAGGGAGAGGGAGAAACACTCCCCCCTGAGCAGGGAGCTCAGCGCATGATTCGATCCCAGAACCCTGGGATCATGACCTGAGCCAAAGGCAGACGCTTAACTGACTGAGCCACCCAGGTGCCCCAAGAGATGCTGTCTTTTAAATAGGTAGTCTGAACTAACTTAACCTTTCCAAGTGCTCTCTTGCACATGGGTCTGTACTTTCTTACCTTTGGGGAGAAGTTCACTCTGCTGCTGTCTGAAGATCACCCTGCCCCATACCACAGCTGTCACTGTCAGTTGCTGACCCAAGTGTCAAAGGCCCCCTCTCTTGTCACCGGGTTGGACCTAATATGCAGATAGATGTATTCTCTGTAATTCTGCAGCCTAGAAGACCATTGCTCAATAAAACTCTTATGCATGGTGGATAAGTATAGCTTGAAATTGACATATTTACTAATATGTCAGAACTGTGTATCAGCCACACTGAAGTTTACCTAGGCTTTCATGGACTTTCAGAAACCATTTTGCACCCAAAAGCACACCAAAACCCAACTTTGAAACACTTCTATACAACAAAGCTCTTTGGTAAGCTGAAAATTGCTCAGTTTATGGGGTTTTGTCTCAGTCCTATAGTTTTTCATATTCCAATTCCCTAGAAAATTGCTTTTGAGATAAGTTAGATGATATATCTCTGAAGCAGTCCCTTTTTTTTTTTTTCATTCTACTGCAGATTTGGGCATATGATCCTAATTATCTTTGACCATGTTCCTTTCTGCAGGTGATACTCTGTTCTGGTTAATGCATGCCACATAGCAAAGTTTATAGGCCTGTGAAAATAAGATTTGGAACATTTATGTTTAATGCCCAAGTATGTGGATTTTATTACCACTGAAGATTTTAGTATTTATCAAGCTATGTGTGTCCACCTTGAGGTATGTTTTTCCTATCACAGCCATTTATTGTCAATTATACTCAGTTGTGAGTTAGTTCAAGTCAACAATTTTGACATACATGACATTTGATGGTTCTCATTAATGTTGCTGATACTGCCTTTGGATAGAAAACTCTAGCATGTACATAATGTATAATTAAATATCCTCAGATTCACCATTTCATGAGAAGTTATAAAAACAGTTGGGGTAAAATAAGTCCATCCATCGTCTAAAAATTTCCATGTAGTTTAGGTCACATAAAATAAAAGTAATAATTTATGTTGAAGCACAACTAATGAAAAAATGTTTAATGAATTAATTTCCTTTTAGCTCATCTGGAGGTCTTCATGCTTTTTCCATTGTTTGGTAACTCAAATATCAAATGTTTATCTTGAAAACATGTTGTAATATTGGTATTGCAATAATGAGGATGGCTATGCTGAAATTTGGGCTGTCTTGTGAAATAATTTGTTACTCTTCTGAAAAGATTAAAAATTGGTATTAAAAACACAACTGATATTTTTAGATGTCATAACATATATATTTCTCATATATTCCTAGTGTTGAACATGAAGCATATTTATTCTGTCTCCAAAAAAATATCTCAAAGTACTTATAAGGCTGCTTTAATTTTACTTAAAAACAATACAGAGAGTCAAAGATTAAAATTATAAATCAGAGTGGATCTATTTCTACCTGGATTGGAATGTAGCATAAATAAGATTTACTATGACCTAAAGTTGCAACAGAATAGTTCATGACAGCAAGATAGAGCCACAAATGAGGTTTTTTTTTTATTGCAATAAGCTCTATGACTTGTCTGTTCTTACTATTGTCTTTATGCCTGAGATTTGTGGCAAGCCCAGAAATTGGGAATTTTACAAAGAAGGCTCTATGTGGGACTGACTCGGGGAAAGAATTGAGGATAGCTTGGTTTTGTTGTCTGTGATGAAATGTCAGGGTGTGCCTAAGAGCCAAAGTATAAATAAACCCCAGCTCTCGACTTGTAGTTTTAGGAGGTTTGCAGGGTAATATGAGCTAAGAATTTCATTTACCCTTTATCAAGCCAATAACATAATGCTTTCTTAGTGATATATTTTCCATGTAGTGCAGAGTATCAAGAACTGTATTTTAATTCTTTTAGGATACCAAGGGTTTCCTTGATGTGATAGCATAGGAAACGATTTAGAATCTTTTACCTTTTTTTTTTTTTAATCATGCTTTAGAGGTCATCTACCACAATCCCTTTCTTCTGACAATACGGAACTGATTTCTGCCGTCATGTTTCTTCAGTGGGCTGACATCCTGTGTTTCTTCTCCATAACACTTAGCGAAAGTCCACAAGGATCTGTGGTGAGCCAGGGGCAATTTGCCTCCCTGCTGTGGTTCGAGGCAGGATTTGAGGGGTGCAAGTGTTGCTCTACTTGCATATTTCAGCCAAGCAATTCATCAGAAGATGAGGCTAATGATAGAGGCAATAACGAGTGATTAAGCAATGGGAAAATTTGCCCTCCAGCCAGCCTCAGGTGAAGTGGTAGGATCATAGTGTCTTGCGTGTAAGAGGGCGCTCAGTATTTGTTGTACAAGTAAGTGAAAGAGGGAATAGATCGATTGACTTTGGGAGTGGAAGTGGATCCTAGATTCAGATCAGTCAATATTTTTTCTTTGGAATTCCAGCAACCTTATCATGCAGCTGGGTTCTTAACCTAGGACTGGTGCACCCTTCTGCGTAGCTAGGGCATTTAGACTTGTGTGAGGACATTTTGGTTATCATGGTTTTTGGAGTGGTGGGGTGTGTGGAGGCTACTGGCACTTAGGGGCTATCAAAGGGCTGCGATGTGAATGCCCTTCCGTGAACTGGGAGTCCTGCACAATGAGGAATTCTTGCGTCAAATATTAAACAGCATCCCACTGAGAACTGAGTCTCCATCTGAGTTCTCGGAGAGGAAGCTTAGAAACACAAAAGTCATCTCTTTATTAAGTATCCAAATACCTTGTTGGACAGATAGCATTCAGAAGATGGTCCCTTCAGTCTTGGTAGGCCATTTAGTCTCTGTTGGAACAGCTCAAAGCCATTGTAGCTTAAAAGCAGCCATAGACAATACATAAATGAATGGATGTGGTTTTGTCTCAATTAGATTTTACTTACAAAAACAGGTGGGGGATAGATTTGGCTCTTGGGGATTGTTTGCCAACCCTTGTTCCGTACTTAAAGAATTATTTGGTTAAAATCCAAAAGTAGTATTTTCCTATATCTGTATTATTGTATTGGTTTTGGCCAGTCATTTGAACCATCTGAGAACCTCTTGAATTTTAATTATCCCAGTTCTGGTTACCCAATAAAAAATTAAGCTCTTTTTCACTTTGTGTCACCTAATACATACATTTATACTTCTGTCTAGTTATTCTCCAAACCAAAACAGAGACACCTTAAACAGAATAAAGCCTACAAGTGACTCTGTACTATGTAACTAGTTTTTTAGTTTAAAATGATTAGCGGCCAGGGTAATAACTATGTTTGATTACCATCGTTTAACCATCAGTTAATTCATGAAACTACACTACAGTTATATAATGTGGTATACTTGCTGCTTTTTCTCTCAAGAATCAAAAGAGGATTGTCTGTACTGTATTTTCTCCCTGAAATCAAGATGGGCGTCTCTGACAAGTTCTTGCTTGCCACTCTATTAATGCCAACGAAATTAATCTTGCTCATATAAAACCAACTTTTGGTAACTCATCTGTTCACTCGTATATCTTGCAGTTTGCCAAGAAGAGATGTAAATCTGATCAGTCTGGCTCCTGTATCTGCTCCTTTTAATATATTTGCCCAAATGTGTAACATGACGACACAAATGTCTGACTGTGGTCCTAAGATCATAGTTATGGATCCAGTAGGGCCCTGGGTGGGGAGGAAGGAGTTAACATGGTCCCAGCTCCCTCCTGCCTTTCTCAAGGACATTAGGGCCAAGGGCTGACCTTCGCTACACATCCTGTAAACATTTCAAGGAGATGCAGTCACAGATTATCTAAGAAGTTTATATCTAAACTTCTTATATATAAGTTTTATATAGGGTTTTCTAGTTCAACTGCCTATTATAAGTAAACCAGGAATTTACATGATATAGGGGCCTGAAGAGTGATAGTCATAGGCGTTCTTTATCTCCATGAGGAATAAAATATAAAAGCTAGGAAACCCTAAACTTTTTTTACTGAGACAACTTGTGCAGTTGCGCGTGTACGCGTATACACACACACACACACACACACATACACACACACACGCAGCACTCTTCTGTTACTCTGAGACCAAATTGTGTCCCATTCCAAAAAAGGAATTTTTTGGAAACTGTGATAGATCAGACCTCTTGAGATTACAAGTGTGCCTGTAGTTACTCTTACTGTCAAAGAGGAACCATGCCTGACATTAAAGTGATGAGAACAGATCTTAATTGGTACTAACTGTTGTTACTAGTTACTGAGTTCCAGTGTGAATGGAACTCAAATTCAATTTATACAGAGGCTATGGGCATTTTATGATTATTATTTTTTAAAGGTCTTGTTTATTTACTTGAGAGAGAGAGAGAGAGAGAGCATAGGGAGCCCAATGTGGGGCTCCATCCCAGGACCCTGAGATCAGGACCTGAGCCGAAGGCAGACGCTTAACCAAACTAAGCCACCCTAGCGTCCTGAGATGGGACATTTTAAAGAGAGAAGGAGGGAGTGGGAGTGAGCAGAGGTTTTGTAAAGTCAAGGAAGTGAAAAATTATAAAAAAGCAGGGACTGGTTGTTGGTCTCTGTGGATCCCTTCTGGGTTTGCCAACTGGCACGTATGGAAGTCCATCTCCACTCCTCCCACAGAGACTGGGAGGCACATATGTTCGGGTGTTGCCTGGAACAAACAGTAAATTTCTTTGTCAACCTTGAGTTTTCTCAGGCGGGCACTTTGAGGAGGACAAGGGTCATCCTAGACCTGTTAGAAACTATGTTAGTTTAGGTCTTTTTAGGTCAAACAAACTATGTTTGTTTAGGTCCTTTTTGGTCACAGTGGATGGGCCTATTCAAGAAGCAGGCTCAGAGGAACCTGACTAGAGTTTTCAGACAGACCCTTTGTCACTACCCTTCACTCATCATTTGTGAGGTTGGATGCTATCTAGGATCTACAATTCCCTGAAATCGGCTGTGATGATATAATTCTGGAATTCAGCACTGGGAAAATTCATTTGGGCCTGAGACTTCTCTGAGTTTTTTCTGCCATTTTCCCCAAGCTCTAAGCCTACTACTTCAGTTGTCCCATAGTTACTTCAGGTTTTTTTTTTTTTTTTAACCATATACTCTTGTCTTTTCCAGTTTAAAGGCCAGTTTCATGAAGAACTAGTAGAGTAAATCTAGGTGCTATGAAACATGGTCAAATATTATTTATGTTAAAGGAGTAGAAGAATGTTTTGTAACTTATATTTAAAGTATTATTTAGTATAATTTAGTGAATCACAGTATACATTTTTTGTCATATATAACTTCTCTAATACAGTTCTATTAGTATAAAATGATTTCTGTGACTATTACCATAATGTGAGCCTTGTAATTATTTTAATGTTGAAATTAAGAAAATATATTGAACAATATTCACTCTTCTGAATTCGAAGCTTACCATTTATTTTGTTGGAATTTTCTATGACTTCTTACATTCTGAAGAAGAACTATTCAAGGCCATAACTTAGCTGTGTAGAAACCTAAGGTATCTTTTCCCTGAGTTTAAATAGGACCCAATCAGTTGGAAATGTAGGTAAAAAAATTCAGATTGAAGAGCATGGAAGGTTACTAGTGTAGGTCTGTTATGTCAGTTCTGATTTTTATTTCGTAAGTTAGTAATTGAGGAGAAGTATTTTAGAGTGGTGACAAAGCTCTACATTGCTAAGCAACATCACTGGGCTTAATGAGAGAAAACTAGAAATAAGGCAATTATTGTACTTCAGATGACCTCAAGCTCTATCCTAATGACCATTTATAAAAATTAGAGATGATGTGCTGTGCACTATGCATATGCTTCATATTAATTTTGCATTTACCTACATATTCAGCTTTGTCTATTAAAATTATGTTTTTGTGTGTGTGTGTATTAGGTTGGCATATTTCCCAATTTATTAGTTCATCTATTCATTTCAGGCACTATTCCACAGAGTGCTAAGGAAAGTTAAAATTAAAAGGCTAGGAATTTATAATTACTAGCAGTCATGCTTAAATTAATGGGAATGGCAATTTTCAAAGCTTTCTTCAGTAGGAATAGGTTTGAGTTGTTTAAGTCAATCATCACAATAAAATAATTATCTTGACTGTGTTTATTTTATTTTTTTAAACATTATCTTTATTTGAGAGAGAGCACAAGCATGAATGAGGGTAGGGAGACACAGAGAGGGAGAAAGGAGGCAGACTCCCCGCTGAGCTCAGAGCCCAAAGTGGGGCTCAATCCCATGATCCTGAGATCATGATCTGAGCCAAAGTCATACAGTTCACCAAGTGAGCAACCCAGGCACCCCTTGATTCTTTTAGAATTCAGCTAATATTTCTACAGTTTATTTTCAATGGTGAATAAATGCATATTTTCTATTTTTCTGAATTTTATCTTTCCTAGTATTCCATACTTTTACCACACAAGATACTGTTCTTTTGATCTTTGACTTGCATATTTTTCTTTTGATTTGCATAATTTAATTAATTGTTAATGGTAGTTAAATTTTATTGATCACTGAATTTCAATTTTAATAATGATGTATAGAATACACTTTTCAAGAAAAAATGCCCCCAAACTAACTACTTTTGAAAATCAACAATAAATACTATTGAGTTTGTCATTAAAGAATAAGTGTATTTCAGCTAAGTTTTTAACGAACCTGTGAACAGTATTGGGTAGAATATTCTATACATAAGATAGCTCTTTCTTAGGGTATTTTCTGAACTGTGTAATTACTAGTTTGTAATTGAATAGGAAGAGATTTGTATTTTTGAGCATCTGGTTCTCTCCATTACTAAACTTAGACTTGGGCAGGTTTGTGGAGATATATAGAAGTGTAAGTGGACGAGTGTTATTGATGATGGACGTATCAGCCACGTAGACTTCTGACCCTTCTGGGCAGTCGAGTGTTGCAAACTCTCCCTCTGTGGGCTGTGGGTTGTGGGTGACGACTGACCTTTTTCACTGGAAAGGAAGATTAGTCATTATCCTTCATGTGACATAGCTTGTGTGGTATTAAAATTTATCATCTTCTCTGAAACCATCTACTATATGGTCATCTTGAAAGTTGAGATAAAATTTATTTGTATAAAACTATTTCCCCAATTAGTAATCCAAAACAAGGGGATTTAAATCTTCTTTTGATTTATGGAAAGGATTAAGATAAGTTAACATGGGCTTAGGATATGGCCTTGAATAAAATTTACTTTATTTATTTTTTAAATCCTGCTTTAATTACCTGTAGACTTCTGCTTCTGGAAGATGAAGTGACTGATATTGAATTACTCTTTTGACATAAACAAGTATAACACTGGGCAAAATAGACGAGGCAGTGGTTTTCAGGTGTCAGCCACCACTTAGTACGGGACTGTGACCTTGAGAGAAGAGACACTGTAGGGTGCTTCCTGAAGGTGAGACGGGGGCCTTCCCAGACAGCAGTGGAGACAGGTACTGGGGGCTCAGGACTGAAATTTGTGGAGCAGAATGTGGAGAGAGACCGTGGAACTAAGGAGTTGGTATGGTTATGTCTCAAGACACTGGCCGTGGACTGGGCCACACATACTTGTAGCAAGGCTTGGTGTAGCCCAGAACAGAGAGGCTGCTGCAAGACCAAGAGATGAACGTAAAGATGATGTCCTACCGTCCTAGGAGCCACTGGATTTCTTGTGGAGCCCCATTCAGGCAATTGGTACCACCAAAAGCCATGTTCAGGAGTAAGAGTCATTATGCTGAGCGAAATAAGTCAGGCAGAGAGAGTCAATTATCATATGGTTTCACTTATTTGTGGAGCATAACAAATAGCATGGAGGACATGGGGAGATGGAGAGGAGAAGGAAGGGAGTTGAGGGAAATTGGAGGGGAGATGAACCATGAGAGACTATGGACTCTGAAAAACAACCTGAGGGGTTTTGAAGGGGCGGGGGGTGGGAGGTTAGGGGAGCCTGGTGGTGGGTTTTAGGGAGGGTACGTATTGCATGGAGCACTGGGTGTGGTGCAAAAACAATGAATACTGTTACGCTGAAAAGAAATAAAAATAAATAAATAAATTTTAAAAAAAGAGTCATTACTCTAAATAAAATAAAACAAATAGTGAATAAAATAGACCTGCTATATAAAGCATAAAACCATTTCTGGCAGGATACAGAGATCCTGCCACTAGTGTAGCAAATACCAATTGTCCTTTAAAGGAGGACAGTGTAATTCAGACCCCACATGACTTGACTCCATGATAGCCAGAATAAAAAAATATATATATTAGATATTCTTAGATATTCAAAGAACCAGCACAATAAATAAAAACATGATCCAGAATTTAGAGGAAGCGTAGACAACAGAAACTTTCTGGTTGATTAAAGTATTGGAATGAATAGACAAAGACTTTAAAAACTCTATTTTAACTATGTTCAAGAATACTTAAAGGAAAACATGTCAATGATGCATGAATAGAACACAGCAGAGAAATTGAAAGTGAAAAAAGAACCAAACAAATTCTGAAACTTAAAAGTAATACATCAGAAATGAAAAATTCCTTTAATGGGCTTATCAACAGATTACTCATTAAGAGAAAAGAACTTAAAGAAAAACCAATAAAAAATGTAAAACCTTAAGGAAAGGGATGAAGTATTGTAAGAAAAAATGAATAGAACCTCAGTGACATGTGGAGCAATATAAAATAGAGAGAAGAAGATGAAAAAAGAAATAATATTTGAAGAAGCAATGACAGAAGTTTCCCAATGTTATAAAGAAAAATCAACTTACAGATTCAGGAAATTAGTAAAGCCCAAGAAAAATAAATACAAAGAGAACAACATGTTATAATCAAACTGTTGATTACCTAAGATAAAGTCTTCAAAGATGCCAAAAAAAAAAAAAACCCACCCAAAAGACACATGATATATAGGGAATATATAGGGAATGAATATATATATATATATATATATATACACGCATACATACATACATACAAATCATGGCTAATATTTCATCAGCAACAGTGAAGGCCAGAATGATAATGGGTGTCATCTTTAAAGTTTTGGAAGAAGAAAAGGTCATGTGATAACTTAGTGTACTACAACAAGTTAAAAATGTCTTTCAAAAGTCATAATAAAAAAGACAATTTTCAGATAAACTAAATCTAAAGCAGTCTATTGCCATCAGAACTGTACTGTAAGAAATGCTAAAGGAAAGTCTTGAAGCTTGAGAGAAATGATAACAGAGAAAATGAGATCCACAAATAGCAAAGAATAGCATCAGAAATTATAAATATCTAGATAAATATTTTTAATTTATTTCCTTAAAAGACAAAAATAAAAATAATGGCATGGCATTATGAGTATTATATCACATAGAGATGTAAAAGATATGAAATAGGAATGGTATGAATAAATGGAATTATATTGCAATAAGATTCTTATATTTTACATGAAGTAGAATATTAATTTTTAAGTAGACTGTGATAAGTAAAAGATGCATTTATAATCCCTACAAAAATATGAAAGATAGTTCAAAGAGGTATAGCTTTGAACCAACAAAGAAAATAAAAAAAATGACTATGAAGAAAGCCTAAAGAGGACTTGAGAAATTAGCAAATAAGTTATGATGCTATAGAAAATTTCAATACAAAATAATTGCATCAAATAAATTGATTAAACACTCCAATTAAAAGCTATATATTGTCAGACTGGATACAAACGCAAAACCTTGATATATGCAATTAAAAATCAGAGGTGGGAGTAGTGCCTGACTGGCTCATTTCATAAAGCATACAACTGTTGATCGTGGCTGGTGAGTTCAAGTCCCATGTTGGTGTAGAGCTTACTTAAAAAAAAACCAAAGATGGGAAATAGATGAATGAATAAAGACACACACACACACACACACACACACACACACACACACAAGGAATATTGTACAGCCATTTAAAAAGATGAGATCTTGTTCTTTGTGACAACATGGATGGATCCAGAGAGTATATGCTAAGTGAAATAAGTTAGACCGAGAACAATAAGACAAATACCATAGGATTTCACTCATATGTGGAATCTAAAAAACAAAACAAATGATGAAACAAACAATCAAGAAGCAGAATCAGGGGGTGCCTGGGTGGCTCAGTGGGTTAAAGCCTCTGCCTTCGGCTCAGGTCATGATCCCAGGGTCCTGGGATTGAGCCCCGCATCAGGCTCTCTGCTCGGTGGGGAGCTTGCTTCCTCCCTCTCTCTCTGCCTGCCTCTCTGCCTACTTGTGATCTCTGTCTGTCAAATAAATAAATAAAAATCTTAAAAGAAAAAAAAGAAGCAGAATCAGACCTATAAATACAGAGAACAAATTGATGTTTTTCAGAAGGAAGAAGGAGAAGGGATGGGCAAAATAGATAAAGAGGGGTGGGAGGTATAGGCTTTCAGTTATGGAATGAGTAAGTCATAGGAGTAAAAGACACAGCATAAAGAATATACTCAATGAAATTGTAATAATGTTGTATGGTGACAGATGGTAGCTACGCTTTTGGTGAGCATAACAACATGTAAAGATGTTGAATC
This sequence comes from Mellivora capensis, assembly GCA_004024625.1. Classification (NCBI taxonomy): domain Eukaryota; kingdom Metazoa; phylum Chordata; class Mammalia; order Carnivora; family Mustelidae; genus Mellivora; species Mellivora capensis. The sequence goes on along the minus strand of PISX010010808.1, from coordinate 46,594 downwards.
ACTAAGTTGTGCACTTGAAACGAATGTAACATTGTGTGCCAACTATATTCAAATAAAAAAAATTTAACTGTATGGATAGATACATCATACTGCTTTATGTTATATTTGAAAGCCACTAAGAGAGTAAATATCAAAAGTTCTCATCATAAGAAAAAGAAACATTTGTGTATGTGTGTTTATCTATATGAGATGATGGATGTCAACTAAAATCATTTCACAATATATCATGTCAAATCATTATGCTGTATACCTTAAACATTTATAGTGCGGTATGTCAACTGTATCACAGTACAATGAAAAAATTAAACATTAAAAAATCAAAGATAAAGATAGATGTATTATGCCAACAACGAACATCAAGAAGCTAGTGTGCTTTATGAACATTAGACGCAATGGAAATCAGAAAAAAAGTATTGCCCATTACAAGGGGATATTTATAATGATGAAAGGGTCAATTCAAAACAATCTTAAGGTGCATTCACATTTTATTTACTTATTTATTTGACAGAGAGAGAGAGCGAGCATAAGTAGTCAAAGTGGTAGGCAGAGGGAGAGGGAGAAGCAGACTCCCTGCCAAGCAGAGAGCCCCATCTGGGACCCTAGAATCATGACCTGAGCTGAAGGCAGATGCTTAACAGACTGACCAATCATCTGCCCCCTTAATGTGCATTCAGTTATTAACATAGTTTCAAGACATATTAAGCAAAACCACTAGCACTAGAGGGAAAATTAGATAAAGTCACGATCAACAATTTTAACAACTCTTAGTAAACAGTAAGAAAATCAGACAAAAACATAGTCAATAAGGATGAAAAAGAGTTAAACTACACTTTAAGCCAGATCAACATGACTGTTATTTATAAAATAATATACTCAAAAACTGCAAAATATAGATTCAGCACAATCCCAATAAAATAATCTTAATTTTTTAAACAAATTGATAAGCTGATTCTTCTTTTTTTAAAATTTTTTTTTAATTTCTTTTTAGCGTAACAGAATTCATACATAGTTTTACACCACACCCAGTGTTCCATGCAATGCGTGCCCTCCACAATACCCACCACCAGGATCCCCCAACCTCCCACCCCCCGCCCCTTCAAAACCCTCAGGTTATTTTTCAGAGTCCATAGTCTCTCATGGTTCATCTCCCCCCCAATTTCCCTCAACTCCCTTCTCCTCTCCATCTCCCCATGTCCTCCGTGTTATTTGTTATGCTCCGCAAATAAGTGAAACCATATGATAATTGACTCT
>PISX010010808.1:0-45243 GCA_004024625.1 Mellivora capensis | reverse complement strand
TCTTCCAGTCCCGTCCATGTTGCTACAAAAGTCGGGTATTCATCCTTTCTGATGGAGGCATAATACTCCATAGTGTATATGGACCACATCTTCTTTATCCATTCGTCTGTTGAAGGGCATCTTGGTTCTTTCCACAGTTTGGTGACCGTGGCCATTGCTGTGATAAACTGATTCTAAAACATATATGGAAAGTAAAGGACCCATATATACAAAGTAATCATGATAAAGAACAAAGTTAGAGGACTCATACTACCTGGATTTAAGATTTGCCTTAAGCCTACAATAATCAAGGCAGTGTGGTTCGGCAGAAAAACAGACACACAGGTTAAAGGAACATAAAAAGTGTACAATAGATTCACATAGCTGGTCTATTCATTTTTGACAAAGGCCCTGAGGCAACTGAATAGAGTAAGGAAAATCTTTCCCACAGACAGTGCTGGAACACTGGATAGACATATGGGAAAATATGACTTTTAGCCCCTATTTCATTCCATTCGTGAAAATTAATTTGAAATGGATCATGGACATAAACATAAAAGTTGGACTTGTAATTTTCTAGAAGAAAACATGGGAGAATAGCATTGTGACCTTGGAACAGGCAAAGACAATATACAAAAGCATTAAGCTTAAAAGAAAAAAAATTGGGGACGCCTGGGTGGCTCAGTTGGTTGAGCGGCTGCCTTCGGCTCACGTCATGATCCCAGTGTCCTGGGATCGAGTCCCACATCGGGCTCCTTGCTTGGCAGGGAGCCTGCTTCTCTCTCTGCCTCTGCCTGCCACTCTGTCTGCCTGTGCTCGCTTGCTCACTCTCCCTCTCTCAAATAATAATATATAAATAAATAAATTTAAAAAAAATTTAAATTTAAATTTAAATTTAAATTTAAAAAATTTAAAAAAAATTGATAAATGGTAGTTCTTCAGATGAAAAAATGTTCATCAAAAGACAAATTTTGCAAATGAAAAGACAAGCCTCTCACTGCAGAAAATACCTGCATTATATCTTCCTGACAGGGACTTGTATTTAGAATATTTTAAGAACTAATGAAACTGATAATTAAAAGACAAATAGCCCAATTTAAAGATGAGCAAAAGGTTTGAAGAGATACTCACACAAGAACATATGCAAATGACAAAAAAGCATACAAAAAAATACTCTCAGTTATTGTTCATCAGGAAAATGGGAGTTAAAATCACAACAAAATCCTATTTTGTATCCTCTAGAATTGCTAATGCTAGGGCCCCTGGGTGGCTCAGTCAGTTAAGTGTCTTCCTTAGGCTCAGGTCATTGTCCTGGCTTTCTGGGATCGAGCCCCACATGGAGCCTCCCATTGGGCTCCCTGCTCCGTAGGGAGTCTGCTTCTCCCTCTGCCTCTTTCCCTTCCTCTCCCATTCTCGTGTTCTCCCTTGTTCTGTCTCTCAAATAAATAAATAAAATGGAAAAAAAAAAGAACAGCTATGCAAAAGACAGAAATGGTGGTGAGGATGTGGAAAAACTGAAACCCTCACACATCAGGATATAAAATGGTACAGATGCAAGAAACTGCCAGTTTCTTGGAAATGTAAGCATACACTTACTCCACCCCAGAGTTCCACACCTTAATATTTACACAAGAAAAATGAGAACATATATCTGAAAACAAAAACTTGTTCACAGTTTTTATAGTTATTTTATTCATATTATTCCCAAACTGGAAGCAACCCAATGTCTTTCGATGGAAGAATGAATAAATAAGTGGTGGTATTACACACCAAAGAGAAACTATGGATACACACAATAATGTGAGTTTCAGAAATATTATACTGAAAGAAAGAAGCCAGACAGAAACTTCTAGAAGGAAACATGGAAGTTCTTACTTTATAATATGTGTATTTGAAGTTCAAGAACTTTTATTGTGATAGAAATCAGAATGGCAGTTCCTTATGGCTGCGGGAGGAGGAAGAGAAGTTGAGTGGAAGGTGGCAAGTGAGAACTTTCTGGAATGGTGAAGTTTCTGGATCTCCACTGGGTTCTTAGCTAAAGCAGTGTATACATTTGTCAAAGCTCATTGAATTGTATAAGTAAGATTTTTGCATTTCACTGTGTGTAAATTTTCTTCAATCAAAAAGATGTTTAAGTATTCAGTTGTAGATTCCCTTTTCTGCACTACAGTCTGAATGCTTTTGGTGTTCCCAACTGTAGAAAAAATGTTTTTGTGTGTTGCACGGTTACCTGCTAATTAGCTTTCCTAGTGCCTCATTTTCATGGCTACAGACATTATACTGTCAGCACTCTTTAAGTCAGTTCTGAATTTTGTCCTTTCATTAAAAGCCGTGTTAGTGCAGAGACCGTTTCTTCCATCTTGTTAACCATTATGTCCATTCTCTGTAATGGCCAATTGATTGTTAATAAATTTCCCATGGACTCCTGAAAACAGGTAATTAGACTATTTTACTTTCAAGGTCTGACTTTCCTTGTCTTTTGATCTGAGGCTCCTGTTCTGGATATCGGGAATATACTCCTGCTAGAGTTGCGGATACTTTGTTTACTAGGCAGGTGATTTGACAGAGTGGGCATGGGTGCAGACCTGTGTGAGGAGGATACCTGGGCTGACTCAGTGGCTCTGAGGGTGTCAGGAATGGGAGGAGAGCCCACGGCGGAGCACTCACCAGACCTGCTGAAACCGCCCCAAACAGAAGCTGCACTCATTACATAACTTCCGAAAACCAGTCACCTGGAATGCTTTTGCTTACTGAGTTTCCAAATAAACTGACAATATTTATGCTTAAAGCTTGCAAGTGTGGCGGGGTTGCTGCGCTGCTCCGTCGGTCAAGCATCTGCCTTCAGCTCAGGTCATGATCTCCGGGTTCTGGATCGAGCCCCCTGTCCGGCTTCCTGCTCAGCAGGGAGTCTGCTTCTTCCTCTTCCTCTGCTGCTCTCCCAGCTTGTGCTTTCTCTTTACTCTCTTTCTTCTCTCTCTCTCTCAAATAAATAAATTAAATCTTAAAAACAAAAAACTTGCCAATGTGGTTACAGATTGCAAAGTTCTTAATTTCAAGCCATGACTTCTAATAGTCTACATTTTAGGTGATCTGTGGGCAAACGCTTTATTTAAAACATTATCTGTTTTACATACTTTAGAAATAAATGTATCAGGCCTGTGAAACTCTATGATTCCTTTAGGGATACATTTCCGTATTTTTTACAATGAATTGATTTAAAGGAGAATCATACAACAGGCAGCACATAAGTGGCAGGGATTATGAAGGTGATATGTGAAAATGAATGTCTGAAAATACATTCATATGGTTTCACTTATGTGTGGAACATAAGGAATAGCGTGGAGGACATTAGGAGAAGGAAGGGAAAAATGAGTGGGGACATCACAGGGGGAACAAACCATTAGAGACTACGGATCCCACAAAATGAACTGAGGGTTTTAGAGGGGAGGGGCAGTGGGGGGATGGGTGAGCCCAGTGATGGGTATCAAGGAGGGCAGGTATTGCATGGAGCACTGGGTGTTATATGCAAACAATGAATCATGGAACATTACATCAAAAACTAATGATGTACTGTATGGTGACTAACATAACATAAACACACACACACACACACACATAAATTTAAAAAGAGAGATTACCATACCAATGTTCATTGTACCAGCATTCACAGCAGCCAAGATGTGGAAACAACTTAAATGTCCTTTGGCAGAGGAATAAATAAGGAAAATGTGGTATATACATACAATGGAATACTATACAGCCTCAAAAAGAAGAAAATTTTGCTATATGCCACAACATAGATAAATCTTGAGAATGTTATACCAAGTGAAATAAGCCAGTCAAAGAAAGACAAATACTGCATCATTCCACTTATGTCAACCATTAAAATAGTTAAATTTAAGAAAGAAAGAAAGAAAGAAAGAAAAAGAAAGAAAGAAAGAAAGAAAGAGAGAAAGAGAATACTATTCTTGTCCATGGAAAAGCTGAAATGCCTTCCTGGCTTGCCTTGCTAGGAACTATGAACTCCTTCTTCAACTTTTTCTCTCTTACACCTTGAGATGTCTCAGCTCAGAATGCCACCTGCCTCCTCTATGTCTGAATATGTTCCTCAGAGGAGAGGCAACCCTGAATGCGTTTGAGAAGGGAGGTCGCTATTGGGGGACGGGGTGGGTCACTTGACACTGGTGCTGGCTGGATCGGGAAACTGTGGAACTCTGGGATATTGTCTGTTTTTTGGTCATCGTCACCCCTGTGACTAGGATTTAGGAGGATACAGTGGTGGCCCTTTCTCTTTTTCTGCTTCCCATGGTGCTAGCGGTCACCCTCACTCTTCCGGTTAAAATGGCGGACCCTTGTGGTACTTCGTTTCCGAGTGCATGACTCATTCAAGGTCCAGCAGTAATGAAGCACAGCGCAGAGAATTTCAATAGGAAGAAGGGGGTAAAACATGGTGTAAGTGAGAATGCAAAAATAACTCTGAACTGGAAAATCTCACGTGTAATTAGCTAAATAGACGGCAATCAGAATTCCTCAGTGACATCCCAGTTCAGTTGTGTGGATATACATGCCTCTGTGAGCAAGCTCTTGGGGGAACACTGACCTTTTAGTCTTCAGATTCTTTTTAGTGAAAAATGGCAAAATAGTATTTTAAAGCATTGGTCCAGGAATACTCTGGAATGACTGCATCATTTCAAGTAGATGACTATTTCTGGAAGATAAAAAGGCACTCTTCTAGGATCCTTCAATACTCGTTATAAAACCTCTTCTTTAATCTTTCCCCAGGTATATATCCCAGGCTTCACCAATTTGAAGGCCCCCAAATACAGGTATTCACTAGAAAAGAAAAAGTCACTGTAAAATTGAGAATGTATGCCTTCTAAGCCATTGATCTAAAGTTGCCAGCTATAAAATCTTGACAAAATATTGCTTCTGCTACGTTATATATTTTATGACAGAGAAGAGATGAGAGAATACACAAATACATATTGTGCACCTCACCTACAAAGATCCTGTCAGCTCCTTTTTGGAAATTCTGGCTTTTGTGTATCTCATTATCAGGAGCTCTGATGTCATGTTAAGGTGTCCCTGGAATGAAAATTACAGTTTAAGAGGCTGAACCTATGACCAACCAAGGCCAAGAGCAGATTGTTATATGGAATAGAGTCGTCAGAGGTTCCCTGAGTCCCATCCTGGGCTCTTTCCTGTGCTCTGGTCTGTCCTTTCCTGTCCCTCGCTGGGCTCTGCATTAGGACTTTAGGTTCCCCTCCATGTGGGTCTCAGAGCACTCTGTGGCAATACAACAGTTATTGCTCCCACTGCCCCTTCTTGAGCCATTTTCTGAATTTTGGATGAAACTCGACCCCCAAGGCCTTTCGGTTCCATCCCTGTCCAGTCCTTTCTCTGGAGTCGATAGACCAGCTTAACACACATCCCTGCAGACATACCTGAGCCAGGAAGCCTGAAAGCAGTAAACGTTTTTTCTTTATTTAGGGCTTTACATGATTTATCAACTCAATTTTCTATACTTGTATGTTTGGGGGGAAAAAAAAGGAAAAGAAAGGCTAAATTAGACACAACTTTTTCCTAGAAAATGGCATGTGTATTATGCATGTGGGCATATTTATTTATGATGTACAGTCTTCCATTTACTGGACTTGCAGTAGCTTACATATCTTTTTAAAGTGCAAGATAAGATACTTATTTATGTCTGCATCCCAAATGTCTAGCCTAGTGCTTGGTATATTATAGATACTCAGTAAATGTTTGTTAAATCAAATTGAATTTTAAAATAGAGCAGAGATGGTTTATAGGAAGGAAGTGATCATACCAGATGTCTGAATGCAACAGAATCTTATCACTGGGCCATTAATTTTACTCTGAGCTTCCTAAATTCAGCACAGTATTCCCTTTGTAATAAATTGTTCAGGATTTAGTTTCTGACAGAACAGCATATAAGCCTTATTTTGAAAGCAAAAGAATATAAAATTTATCTTAGGCCAAATATAAAAAAAAATGGTAAAACACAGTGGTCAGTATCTTTGACTATGGGTTGTTGTTTTTTTGTCCTATTTATATAAAAGAAGAAATAGTTTTAAAGTGCATAGTTCTTATTTCTGTACTCTGAAAGGTAGAAGGCACAATACTATACCATATTTTAGTGTGGAGATCCTCTGTGGGCCAGAGATAATGCTGTCTAGGAATCTTCTACTTATATTCCACTTTAATATAATAGGACTTGTATAATTTCAATGAATGGATTCCTGTTAAACTATCACTTTCAAATATTAGTATTCTTGGCAGGTTCCCAGTGCCAATCAGTTTGCGATTCCCTAGCAAGTACCAGCAGCCCAGCTACTCTTGGTTTCTGATTTACAGAAACAATCCCAACATGAGGAGGCCCTGTTGACATTCAGTGGTGGGCAGATTAGGAGCCTGATTTGTGTTCTTACTGGAGAGAAGCCAGTTCATTTCAGTACAAGATTGAGATGCAAGGGAGTTTTCACGGAGGAGCTAATGGAAAACAAGTCAGTGGACTTTGTACTTAGAATATAGATACTTGGACAAATGTTTTCTACTATTCTTTGTTTGTTTTTAGAAAATTTATTATGATATATTTCTAAATTCCTTGCAGATCTCTTTCCAGAAAACATTGGAAAGAATGAAAGGACAGTCTCAATGTACTTCAAGAGCGACAGAGAAATTCCTGGATTATTCCCTCACAACCTATTAAAAAATTTGTGGTAGGTCTCCATAGCTTAAAGAGAAGTACAGATTCTTGGCATACTCCTTTCACAACCCAATTCTATTCTTGCTTTCTCTGTCCCCCTTTATCCACCCTCCCCATGCTATCTCCCTGCCCACCTCCCCTGTGAAGCACACACATCTCATCCCAGCTGTTCATGCTCCAACCATGTTGGCTTGCTCAGCCTTGGCATAACCTGTACTTTCCAGTCTCCGTGTGTTTTCTCATCTAATGACTTCTTTCTCTTCTCCCATCCTCACCTGTCAAGAGCCTATCAAAGACTTCCAGTCCTACAATTCTATGTTTATAGCAGCATTATTTGCAATAGTCAAATTATGGAAGCAGCCCAAACATCCATCCATAGATGAATGGATAAAGAAGATGTAGTATTACAATGGAATATTATTGGACCATCAAAAAGAACGAAATCTTTTGCCATGATGTGGATGGAGCTAGGTAGAGTATAATGCCAATAAAATAAGTCAGTCAGAGAAAGAGGGACACCATACGATTTCACTCATATATGGAATTTAAGAAACAAAACAGGTGAGCAAAGGCAAAAAAAGAGGGAGAGAGTGGGGTCAGCCAAGAAACAGGCTCTTAACTATTGAGAACCAATAGAGTTACTAGAGGGGAGCGGGGTGGGGGATGGGTTAAATAGTTGATGGGGATTAAGTAGTGCACTTGTCGTGGGCGGGGGGCACTGTGTGATGTATGGAATTGTTGAGTTAGTATATTGTATACCTGAAACTAATATAACACTAGATGTTCACTCTAATGGGATTAAAACAAATCAAATATATTAAAAAAAAAAAGGAAGACTTCCAGTCCCAGTTTATATAGTTCCTCCTTGAATCCTCTTAGTAAAATAAATCTTTTCACGTGATTTGTGCTTCCGTTGTGTCTTTTGGTACCATCACATTATTTCTTGAGGTGTATATTCTTCTGTTACACATGAGATTGTAAATTCCCTGAGAACAGTATTTTAATCAGCTTTTATTACACATAGTCCAGTTCCTCCCTCATAATGGATACTCAGACAGTATTTATTGAGTTTATTTGAAGAGCTTTGACAAAAAGTATCTTTCCTCATTCAACATTTCTAATTGAATTGCACAAAATATATCATAATAAAAATCAGGAACATGAACCACTTTGCTCAGTAGGGGTTCATTAACAGATATGTCTTTCTAGTCTGAAGTTTTCCTATAAAAATTGAGTCAAAGTAATCTATTAATTGCATAGTTCAGATTCTTGAGAGGACCCAAGGCTTCTACCCTTCCCCAAACACACAAACATATACTTTTTCCCGTTTTGGGTCATGTTCTGATATTTGTATCAGTTTCTTGAGAGTGAACTTTTAAATGGATCCTTGGATTACTTTTCTCTCATGGAAATCCATGTGGCCTCTGTGTCCTCCTCAGACTTTAGGAGGTCTAGCAATACCAGGGTTGGTTTGCAGAGAAAAGATGCAAAGACTTCAATAGAATGGTTTCTTTCCTTGAATTTCTTTTGGTTCATCTCAGTATCACACTAGTAGGCCCTTGCAGACCAAATCAGGACATGGATATAGAGGAATATGTCCTCGCCTAGGACAGGGGAAGTAGAATAGATGCCTGGCTTATATGAGTAAATAAACTTTATTTATTGTAATTTATTATATATAATTACATAGAAATAATAAAACTGATTTAGTAGAAAGTAATTGGTAAATTAAATGAGTAAATTTTAAAAAGTGTAAGATTATTTGGTTCTGACTCTTATTTTTATATCCAGCAAAATTGTTTAATAAAATGGTTTAATATCCAACAAAAATGCATTAGTGCAGCTGATAGGTGTGTCAGGCAGTCATCCTAATAATAATAGACTCAGTGTGACTCCATGACAATAATCTGTGCTTTGGAGTTAGGCTGACTTGAATTTGAGTCCTGGTTCACTGACTAGCAATGTAATCCTGGACATCGTAATAACTTCTGAGCTTCTGTATTGTGATCTCTCAGAATAAGAATATTAACACATTTCTTTGGGGTTATTCATATGCTTCTGTTTCATAGCTTTTAAAAAGACATTATTGAATGCTTTCATATAAAATTTAAGATCACTTTTGTAAAAAGTCCTGGCTGCTGGATTTTAATAAAAACTAGATTAAATTTGTGTATTAAGAGGACTTGGTGTGCGTGTGAGTGTGTGCATGTGATATTAAGTCTTTCCCTCCAAGAAAAAAATTGTATCTTTCCACTGGTTCCCATCAATAAGATTTTCTTTTTTTTTCATAGAATTCCTGTCTTTCTTGCTATAAATGTGTTCCTTAATATTTTATGGTGTTTTTCTGTTTTTTTTTTTGTTTGTTTGTTTGTTTGTTTCTGTTTTTTTAACCAGCTGAGGATGAAATACATTCTGATTTACATTTCCAAGTGCATCTTGTGAATAGAGAAAAACCTACTGATTTGGGTACATTTATCTTGTATCCGAGCACCTTCCCCAAATTATATATTAATTCTACCAGTTGGTTTATAGTAGAATATCTTATACTTTCTGATCCTATCAGAAAAAGAGGCATTTTATATTTTCTTTTTTTCTAAAGGTTTGTATAGATTATTTAATTTTCATGATTTACTGCATTCAGTAGAACCTCCGAGACTCTGAAGTAAAAATGGAATAGCGACCATTGCTTTCAGCTCTCTGATTTCAAATGAGTTGATTTCAAAAAGTTGAGGATAATATATATACTCTTGGTTTTTGTAAAATCTTCTCTTCTGGTTTTACACAGTGGTTTCATTGGGATTAAATGCTAATTTGAGTTTTTTTTTTCAAATGCTTCCTTGGCATTTGAAAAATATGAAGTGACACATGAATTTCCTTCCTTGAATTTGTAGATATGGTGGATTTTGGTAGCAGACTCTTTGGTTGCTTACTTCATTGCCATTCCTCCTTCTCCCTTTTTATCTTGCTAATAGAACTCCAATTTATACCTTGATCTGGAAAAGGGTGGCCTCTAAGAGCCCATTCCTGGGGATGGTTAGTGTTACCCCTAAGGTAATTGGTGTAATTGACATTCCATTTCCTTTTATCAGAGCTCAGTCTAAATCCAGGCCTGTGGCAATCAATGAGACCTAAGACGAATCCTTCTCTGGTTAACAAAAGAAGAAGAAAACCCTATAGATCGTCAGGAGAGAAAGCTTTTACATTTCTGCCTTCATTCCTGCGTGACCTCTAGTGTGAGGACATGATTCCAGGAGCTGCAGCAGCCCTATCTGCTGCGAGTTAACGGAGAATGAAGACAGTGAAGAGTCCGTGTTCTAAGGGGGGAGCAAGAGAAAGGTTAGAAAACAACTTGGCAGAGATTTTGGGCAACTGAAGCAATGTAGCTGCCAAGCGCATGATTTCTTGAGCTCTAGTTGCTCAAAATCCAAAATCCTGCATGACCTGGTCCCTGGCTTCCCTCTTGTCTTGTTGCCTTTCCCCATTGTCACTGTGCTCCAGCCTCACTAGGCTTCTTGCTGTTGTAAAACACAGCAAGAGGGGCATCTGGGTGGCTCAGTGGATGAAGTGTCTGCCTTTGGCTCAGGTCATGATCCCAGGGTCCTGGGATCGGGTCCCGCATTGGGCTCCCTGCTCGGCGGGGAGTCTGCCTCTCTCTACTCCTCTCCAGGCTCATGTTCTCTCTCTCTTTCTCAAATAAGTAAATAATATATTAAAAAATGAAACACAGGAATAGCCTTAATTCAGGAATGTTTCAGGGACTCCCACTTGTCGTTCTGCCTTGCTAAACTGCCACAGGTATGTGTGCTGCTTCCTGACTCTCTGCTGGATTGTCGCTTCAACAGAGTATTTACAAGAGCATCTCCCATCAGGTTCTGTTTCCTTATCCGGTTTTATTTTTCTTCAGACATCTTTACCATATAAAAACGCATTATGTATATATTTTATTTACTGTCTTTCCCTAATTTAATAAAAGCTCCATGAGGGCCAAAAATGGCTTCATTTATTGTTGGATCTGGAGTACTTGGGAAAATAACTTGTATACAGTTATTTTATGTATTATTTTATGTATTATTTATTTATGTATTGACAGGCAGTCAATACATAATTGTTGAATAAATGAAAATACATTTGTTATAAAGTTATCCTTTTTCTCTGCCTGCCCTCCTCATGAGATCATTTTCATTGCTTTTACTTTTCCAGTTTTCTCTACCTAGAGGTACACCAGTCTTCACTGCAATTCTAGGGTTTACTGAAATAATCTGGCGCTCTTAATTCTACCCTGTATTAGTCTTTTTCTTGCAGTGTATATCTTCAATTTCAAGGTTCTTTATTAAGTTTTGTTGTTTTTTTTTTAACAAATCCCCAGTCAGCTTATCTTTACTCATTTTTGTAAAAGGGAGCATTCCTTGTTCACCATTGTTTCTTCTTCTCTTTATTCTCTTTTTCCTCTTCTCTCTATCCTCTTCACCACTTTATCTTCTATCTCCTTGCCCTCTTTATGCAGGATAAATGTCCTTTAGCTGAAGACCACCAGGAACACACCTGTAGTCGAGCAAGTTGAATCTGTTTGTGACGATGAGGCAGCTGATGCCATAAGAAACCCATGGGGAGCCTTAGAGGATGGTAGAAAGGATTTACAGAATCGAGGTTTATGTTTAGGGATTGGGGGGATGGTTTAAGGAATTAGGTTGGACACTGCAAGGAGCAGGTGTAGTTGCATGATTATGCATCTTAATAGCTCTAAACTTCACGGAGGGTAGGTGTGAGTGAAGCTACAGTTAAAATTGGTAGAGTAGCAGACACCATTGGTATTAGCTGGGAAAGGAAGACATCTGCTGTTTTCTGGTTTGGACAGTGTTCGGATTTTGGTCCGAGTTTGGACATGATTATAGAGTGGTCTTCTTTTTGACATGACCGTCGAGGATAGAAGGGCTTTGTCTGATGCTCATGTGCTGTGAAATTGTTTATGTTCAATGGGAGAATGCCAAGACCTGGCTCTGAGCTACCGGAAATCAGGGGCTGCTTTCCTCTGTTACCCTATCTTTACATCTCTATTCTCTTTCATTTATTATCTCCTTAAGTTGATTTAAGTATTTTTTTCTCCTGTGAAGAACGTGGATTATGTACTATCTGAATTTGGTTTGTTGAAGATATTGTTCCCCAATATCTTCCTTTCACTCTGACACATAGATGGTGTAAGATTTTGAGTTTCATTCTCTCATCTCAGTAGATAGTAAAGGGCATTCCAGTGGCTTGAGACTGTACAGCTGAAAACATAGTCAGATGACATTCCTATATTATCTCCTTCGTAGGTGGCTTATTCTTTCTGCCTGGAACAATGGAAGATATTCCCTATTTTTGAAGCTAAGAAATTTTCACCAGAATTTGCCTTATTTATTTTTTTTTAAGGTTAAATCTTCTGTATCTATCCTCGTGTGTGTGTGTGTGTGTGAGAGAGAGAGAGAGAGAGAGAGAGAGAGAGATTGTGCTCATATCCTTTGGTCATTTTTCAGAAATCCCAAGTATTGGTTTTCTGTAAATGAAGGAAAGGAAGTGTTGAAGGACTTTGGGCATTCTCCTTCCTGGAAGCAGTCTTCCTGTCCCCTGCATCCCCAGTCTCCTTGAAATCGCACTGCTTCAGGAGTTGGGGGCACTCAGCCCACTGTTTCAGCTACTTTTTGCTCTTCAGAAGGACAGGACGTTGTGGTCCTTCGGTGGGGAGCTGATGTCACTCTTCCCCTAAGGGTCTATAGGTCTCTGTAGACCCCTACCTTCTTGCTATCTTCTTTGGTTGGCAAGTCTAATCGACATGACTTTTCCTTTAATTTTATTTACTTATGTATTTCACAATGTTTATTGAGTAGTTACTTTAGGCCATCAAACCTCTATGTACTGAAGCTACAGCAGTGAACAAGACAGGCACAATGAACCAACTTGCACATTGGGGGATTAAGCTAGTACATGTTTTTTGTTGATCTGCAAGACTACGTCAAGTCATTTTTCAGAAAGCACCATTTCTGAGAGAAACTTTGCCTTGTCTTAATGTTTGATGTGATTTGTAAAATTCCATTTGAGACTAAAGATATTTTTATGTTTGGAGAAGAGAATCCATATGAGGACTCCTTCAGGGAGAAATGGAAGAAATGGAGGCTGAGAAACTTGCTGTTATTTCCTGCTGGGATACAATTAAAGGAGGAAAAAGGAGAAATAGGGAGAGTCTGAATAACTTCTAGGAGGCAGCCATGTGAACACAACTGCTGGAAAAGCATTTGACTAACTAAATTAAACGTATCAGTATGAACTATCTACAACCTATTTCATCACGAACCATCACTAATTTGTAAGGGAATTGAGCATGATGGGAACTTTGAAAGTGCTATACCGAATAAGCATTTAAAAGAAATTCCATGTGGTTGTGTTTGGAAATCTTTGAGTTCATCATCTCATATTCAGGGATGGATATAGCTTATTTACTGGAGTAAAAAATTAGAGATAGTCTACAGTTATTGCGATTAACATCTTCAAAAAAAATCAAGAAAGGACAAGAGTTCTTTCAAGTGATTGAAAACTTGAATTTTCACAGTTGAATGTTAGAGAAACTGTGTTAGACTTGTAAATTTGCAAATCCGCATCCAGACGAGAGAAAATAAATACGTTCCTTTGGTGTCCAATTGCTATAGAAAGGCCATCTGTCTACAGATATTCATCAATTAGGGGAACTAGAAATATCTAAATATTTGTGAATTGTTACAATAGGATCATATGTTGAAAAATAAAATCCCTTTCGTCTATCTTTTTAAAAGTCTTTCTAGATTGAATTTGTACTTCAATCACATCAAGATTCCTTTTGAAGTAAAGTGACTATAATGAATTTTCTCCTATTTGGTCACAAGACTTCTCCCACCAGATTCCATTACAATAAAATGGTTAATCTCCCCACCCACTAATTTGTTTCTTATCTCAAACAGTATTTGATGTAACAAAATTAAACACTATTTATCACTGTAAAACAGTGGAACAAAATAATTACAAAATCCTTTGGATTTTACTAAAATAGCTTTGTAAAGATATTTCTGAATTTAAAAAAACAAGCTAATAATCTTCAACTTTCATTTTCAGCCTGCCCATCTTTAATTTTTATGAGAATAACCCCAACCAGAGTGTATTTTATAAGTTTAAATAGGATTGTTGGGAAAAAATATTTTTTCAGCATTAAGTGTCCCTTACAGTGAGAAATATTTAATTTCTTATCTCTTTTGTTGAAAATTTGAAAGTGTTTAAAATGTAACATGGCAAATGATATTTTTTTCCTTATTTTGGCTCCCTAAATATTCAGAAATATTAGTCTTTTTTTTTAAGATTTTATTTATTTATTTGTCAGAGAGAGAGGGAGAGAGAGCGAGCGAGCACAGGCAGACAGAGTGGCAGGCAGAGGCAGAGGGAGAAGCAGGCTTCCTGCCGAGCAAGGAGCCCGATGTGGGACTCGATCCCAGGACACTGGGATCACGACCTGAGCCAAAGGCAGCGGCCTGACCAACTGAACCACCCAGGCGTCCCTAGAAATATTAATCTTTATAGACTTTACTCAAAATGAAAAATAAATCCTAAAAACCATGTATGTCATAAGAGCACTTTCTGCTAAAAGACATCTGAGGTTGCCTGGAGAGATATATTTTCCTGAATCAAATACTGCAGATGGAAAAGGTATTATTTTATTAGAGCCAGGCAGTTTTATTTTTTAAAAGTATTTGGTTTGTATTTGTTTTTTTGAGGGGATGGGAATAAACCAAAATTGGAAGATAAGAAATAGTTTTAAGTTTTTAAGATTTATTTATATAGTTATTACTGTAATCAGAATTTCATGAATGGCTATTCTTTATTTTATGTGGGAGTAAACTGATATTGGGGAGAGAGATTTATTAGGGAAATTGAAGATACTTTTGAAGGTTGAAAACCTTTTTCTGAATTTTCTTTTAATTAAAATCTAACTCTATCTAAAGTAGAATAAAACATTATGAAATTAACCCAGAGAGCTAGTATGTTAAGGCCAAGAAAACCGAAATTGGCTCAGTTATAGAGCACAAGATAACCTAGCTGGCCAGCCGAGATCATGCATCACATATGAAATAGATCTCAGCAGTATGTTGAGTGAGGTTTCCAAATAGTTTCTCTATAATTATTTTTTTTAAGATTTTATTTATTTATTTGACAGAGAGAGAGATCATAAGTGGGCAGAGCAGCAGGCAGAGAGAGAGGGGGAAGCAGGCTCCCCGCTGAGCAGAGAGCCCGATGCGGGGCTCGATCCCAGGACCCTGAGATCATGACCTGAGCCTAAGGCAGAGGCTTTAACCCACTGAGCCACCCAGGCGCCCCTCTCTATGATTACTAATTTATGCATCCCTAGTGGATACAGGAAAAATATAAACTAAGGTGTTTGGTTCAATGTACTTTGCAGTCTTTTTCTCAATTTTTAAACTAGTTTTAAGAGGAAAGTACAGATATTTACCGCCTGCAACAGCTAAGGCTTCTGGTTAATATGTAGCTTGGTAAGACAAGGAGTGGCCATTTGATTTCCAGAGCCTAAGCCCTTAAACCAGGCACCGTACTGGCTTCTGTGCTTTTAACCGCAGCATTGCATTGTTCTTTTCCTTATTGGTAAGTGGATACAGAGGGCCCAATCACTCATCTTTCAGTACAAGGCCTGGGGAGGCAAGCCATGTCTGTTCAGATGTGCAGAAATGCAGATTACAAATTTCTTGAGTTCAGGACATGGAATTTTTTGTCTTTGCATTTGCAAGGCCTGCCACCCTGTGAAGCTCATCATCATAAGCATTCAAAAAACCAGAATATTGCCCAACATAAGTTGTGCTTATATTTTCTCTTTTGTCTACCTAAGCCTCACTGTTTTGTTTGTATGGTTTTAACTGAAGTATAGTTGACACACTATCTTGTTTCAGGAATATAACAGTGATTTGACAACTTGGTATGTTTTGCTGTGCTCACAAGCATAGCTACCGTCTGTCACAATGCAGTGCTATTACAATACTACTGACTACATTCCCTACACTGTGCCTTTCATCCTCATGACTTAATCATTCCATAACCATCAGCCGGTACCCCTTTTTCCTGTTCACTCATTTTGCCCATCTCCTTACCCTCTTTCCCTCTAGCAACCATCAGTTTGTTCTCTGTATTTATGGCTTTGTTTCTGCTTTTTGTTTGTTTATTCTTTTTTTTTTTTTTTTACTCCACATATAAGTGAAATCATATTGTATTTGTCTTTCTCTGTCTGACTTGTTTCTTCTAGCATAATACCCCCCAGGTCCATCCATGATGTTGCAAATGGCAAGATCTTGTTCTTTTTTTATGGTAGGTAATATTCCATTGTGCATCTCTACCGCATCTTCTTCATCCATTCAGCCAGCAGTGGACACTTAGTTCCTTCCATATTGTGACTACTGTAAATAATGCTGCAGTAAACAAGAGTGTATATGTCTTTAAGAATTCGTGTTTTTGTTTTCTTTGGGCAAATAATTCGTAGTAGAATTACTGGATCCTGTGGTAGTTCTATTTTTAATTTTTTGAAGAAACTCCATAGTGTTTTCCACAGTGTCTGCACAAATTTGCATCCCCACCAATAGTGCAAGAGGGTTCCTTTCCCTCCATATCCTCACCAACACTTGTTATTTCTTGTCTTTTTTGACTCCAGTCGTCTGACAGGTGTAAAGTGATATGTCATTGTTATTTTTTAAAATTTATTATTATTGTTTTTTCATCATTTTGGTTTACATTTCTTTGATGATGAGTAATATTGGGTATGTTTTCATGTATCTTTGGCCATCATATGTCTTCTTTGAAAAATGTCTATTCAGGTCCTCTGCCCATTTTTAATCACATTATTTATTTTTTTGGTGTTGAGTTGTCTAAGTTCTTTATATATTTTGGATTTAACCCCTTATCAGGTATATCATTTAAAATAACTTCTCCCATTGAGTATGTTGCCTTTTGTTTTGTTGATGGTTTCCTTCACTGTGAAAAAGCTTTTTATTTTGGTGTGATCCCAGTAGTTTATTTTTGCTTTTGTTTCCCCTGCCGGAGGAGATATATCTAGAAAAGGCTGATGTCAAAGTGATTACTATGTATATTTTTTATAGGATTTTTATGGTTTCAGATCTCACATTTAAGTTTAATCTATTTTGAGTTTATTTTTGTGTATGGTAGCAGATAGAGGTCCAGTTTCATTCTTTTGCATGCAGCTGTCCAGTTTTCCCAGCATCATTTATTGAAGAGTCTGTCTTTTCTCTGTTGAATATTCCTACCTCCCTTGTCATACATTAATTGACCACATACGTTTGGGTTTAGTTCTGGATGAGCCTCATTTTTTGAACCTTCTT
This sequence comes from Mellivora capensis, assembly GCA_004024625.1. NCBI lineage: Eukaryota > Metazoa > Chordata > Mammalia > Carnivora > Mustelidae > Mellivora > Mellivora capensis. Next base: position 28,143 of record PISX010010808.1, on the reverse strand, counting down.
GTTTAATTACAAGTTCATAACTTAATATTCATTTATATTGTCATTGTTGTTCGAATGGGACCCTTAAACCTCCTAACAGATACTGAATTTATAAATAAAGAGGATCACTTGGGTGTTCTGAAATTCGCTCGTATCTTCCTCTTCTTGATTTTCTTCTCTTTCTCCTCGTTTTCCTCCTCCTCCTTCTTCTTTCTCTTTGCTAGCAGGAAAACATCAAATGGGTTGAGATCTGAGCACATTTATGGATTCTAGAATTTTTAAAGTATGGGTGAGAAGCTGTCTAATGCAGTTTTCTCATTTTAGAGTTTGGGAAAGTCAAGATCAAAAACGTTATCTAAGGGATGCCTGGGTGGCTCAGTTGGTTAAGCGGCTGCCTTCGGCTCAGGTCACGATCCCAGCATCCTGGGATCCAGTCCCACATCGGGCTCCTTGCTTGGCAGGGAGCCTGCTTCTCCCTCTGCCTCTGCCTGCCACTCTGTCTGCCTGTGCTCACTTGCTCTCTTTCGCTCTGTCTCTGACAAATAAATAAATAAAATCTTAAAAAAAAAAACACATTATCTAAGATCAGATAGCCAGTTTGTATCAGATCAAATCTAGGGCTCTGTGTGTCATAATACTGCCTTACTCAATGAGGGATTATATCTAAATGCATTTAGCTCTCATTAAGTTCTGTATTTATGCATCAGTGATTCCTTGAACATGCTATACTTCAGGCACTTGGCTTATAGGGCTGGCTTTGTGGCTCTGTGACTTGTGTGGCTGTCCAGACCCTGTGCTTATTGTAATTGCCATTTTGAGATTCTTAATAATTTTTAAACACGGGGCCCTCATTTTTATTTTGCACTGGGTGCTACAAATTTTGTAGCTGGTCCTATCTGCTGGACATTGGTGACACAGAGGTGAACATTCGATCTTTTTTTTAGGAACACACAGTCTGATGAGGAGCTGGACACATAGAAGCACTAGGACTGGAAATGAAGGAATAAATTAACTTTTCCCAGAAGGAGAAGGGGTATTCCAGGAGAAAAGGATAACAAACAAAACAAAAACAAACAAAAAAAGATAGAGAAATCAACCAGTGTTGAAATGAACTGTTCCAGTGGCTGTGGTGAATAAAGCAGTGGGGTTGGGTAAGATGTCAAGGGAGAAGAGAGCCTGGAGGATAGGAAGCTGAAAGTTATTGCCCTTGTTTCTGCTCGCAATATTGAGGGCCTGAACAAGTTCAACAGTCATGGGACTAGGAGTTTTGGAGTTTGAATGCATAGGGTTGATGAGAAGTTCACGTAGAGAGTGGGCCAAGATGACCTCAAGCTTTCATGTCCAATGCCTAGATGGGTGATAAATGCTATTAATTTAGACAGCAAATGGGGGCGGGGGGCGGCAACAAACTGAGCATATTGGAGCTGGTATAACTTTCGTCTAACCCATTTCACCAGTGTTCCATCTTTCTGTGAATTCTCAAACTGCCATGATTTCCACACATTGACCACCTTCTGCAAACCTTCTTGACTTTTCTGTCTCATCCTTCTGCCCCACCCTTCACCCTCATATATTTTATACATTTACCAAGTGAGAAATGGAAGCCATCATATTCCCCCTCTCCCTACCATCTATCATCATATTTCCCTTCTTTTAACCATGGAGCCCACCTTTCCAAGGGTGGCTTATCTACTCCTGATCCCATAGCTTCTGGTTTCTCAGGTGGATGTGTTTTCTCTCCATTTTCTCCCTTTTCTACTTTTTCATTCCTCTTAATGTATAAAGATGCCTTTTATCTCCCATTTAAAAAACCCACAATTTCCCCAGTTTTACATCATAAGAATATTTCTAGGATATTCTCCTAAAAATCTGTCTCTACTTATTTTGACATCTATCTTCACCCTCTTCCAGTTTACTCATCAACCCACATAATATGGTTTCCACTCCTGATAGTCTATTGAAATTGCTCTTGTATGTGGCTTTTTTTTTTTTAAAGAATTCATTTATTTATTTATTTGTCAGAGAGAGAGGGAGAGAGAGCGAGCGAGCATAGGCAGGCAGAATGGCAGCAGAGGCAGAGGGAGAAGCAGGCTCCCTGCTGAGCAAGGAGCCTGATGCGGGTCTCTATCCCAGAACGCTGGGATCATGACCTGAGCCGAAGGCAGCCACTTAACCAACTGAGCCACTCAGGCGTCCCGCATGTGGCTTTCTTGTTGCAAAGTCTTATATTCACCTTTCATTCTTCATTTTGCTGCTCTTGACCATTTTCCTTGTACTCTCTTTTTGATTAACTTCTGTAGTGCTTTTTTACTTTCTCTCCTTGCAAGATCTCTACATATGATGTCTGCATGTTATCACAAGGCAAGAATCAGTCCTGGAGGTAGTCTTCTTTCTTACTTCATCTCTTGTCACCTGCTGTCCTCTCTTCATGTGCCCTCTACCTCCTAAATTCACCTCCCTGGACCAGCCCCTCCTTCCTGATCCCTGCAGCCTGTTAGCTGTCTACTTCCTCACTGGTCTCTCTAGTGTAAGAATTCCAAAGTGCAGCCCTTGATCCCCTCTCTGTCACCCATGTCAATGTCTTTGGCCAATTCGTCCATCTCTGACACCTGTTCCAGACAGTTGCTCATGACAGAAACCCGAGAGTCTCATGCTCCCCCTCATTTCTCATACCTGGTCCATCAGCAAATCTTTTAGGTTCCATCTCCCAACAGCTCTTGAATGTATTTGCTTTACTCCTTGCCATGACTGTTAGCCTGTGATAAGCCACCACCCCTGGCTGGACCATTGCTAGCATCTGCTAGATTGACTGCTCTACCTCCTCATATTCTCCATATGGCAGCCAGGATGCCCTTTGAAAGAATAGCCTAGATCGGATTCTGCCAACAACATCCTACCCCAATTAAGATGCTAAACCCCAGTCTATAACTGAGATTGTATGATCCCTGCCTTTCCCTATAGCCTGACTTCCTGCTGGCCTGACCTCCCTCTGCTTGGCCACAGCCACACTGGCCTTTTTTTTCTGTCCTACAAAATCCCATGCTCTTTCTACCCAGAGCCTTCCCACAAAGAGTCGCTTCCCCTACTCTTTGTTTTTAGGGGTCAGTGTATTGTCACTTTTTTAGAGAAGCTTTCTGTTACTTTCTAACCTCATTTTTGTCTTTCATAGCATTTTCCCAAGTTTAGCTGCATATTTATTCAGCAGACTGCATGGACCCCCGAGACCATGAGCAGTCCACGTGCGCCACTAGATCCCAATCACTCACAGAGTCCCAGCGACAGAGTGGTCCTCAGTAAGTCCTTGTCAGATGGCTGAATGAATCTGGAGAAGTTTAGGGATGAGAAGAGAATGTTTTCCCTGTACTTCTAAGACTTAGCCTCTCCGAGTTGAGGAACCCATGCCCATCTCATACAGCTAAGCGGTCGGTGTTTTGTGTACTAATATTAAATTGCTACCAAAGTCAAATAAGTGTTTGATTTGGTGATTTCTCTCTTGTTCATAAAATGTTTGGATATCTGTGGCAAGTATTGTACGATTCTATCATTTTTCGCTGGTTTTTTTTTTTGTATTGTTTTGATTTGGTTCAGTTTGGTTTGGTTTTTGGAATAAACGCTGAACACTTGGTGAAGAGAAGAACCTCCTTTCTCGCCTGTAGCCACTTGCATTGCCTCTGTGCTCTGTGGGGCAGGGTGTCGGGGTGACAGGTGCCGGATGAAGGCCTGTCATGGATCTGTGTTACAGGAAATGGAGCCACACACAGTGGTTCTGTGGCCCACGACAAGACCACAGGCTATGAAGTGCTCTACCCCATTTACACAGGTCTGTCTCCCAGGGTGACTGAGTGTCCGGTCATCTTGCTGGAGTCAAGGCTCCTCAGATGGGTAGCTTGGGGCTATAAGTGCAGAAGGGCTTTTTCCGCCTTCACAGAAAGGTTTGGGTTCAGTCAATTTGTTGATTGTTCCTGCATAGAGAAGATCTATATTAAAGATCATTTTAGGGACACATTTTTGTGAATTTAAGAGTTAATGGTAATTCAAAACAAAATCTATGAAATACTCTAGGTTATGGTGTGTCCTTTATGTAACAGACCTGTATGAAGATGTTCATAGATGGTATATTCAAAGAAGGGTTTTTTAGTTCCTCTTAGAAATGGGACACTAATGGAACAATATGTGGATGTAGAAAGGCTTTATTTTATTACCTTTGCCACATTTTTCTTCATTCAAAAAAAAAAAACCCACTACTTTGTTATCAATCTGGGAGTATATTGTAAACTGAAAAATGTGCTACTTTGACCGTGAGTGTGGGTCAGGAAATTGTAAAGTAGAGATTTGAGGAATGATGGTGCTGTCAGTGTTGAAACCCATAATCAGAAAAAGAGTCATTTCCCTTTCACTGGGAGTTGCTGAGTGCCTAAATTATGTTCACCTCCTGAAGTAGTTTTAACAGGTTGCTGTTGTTGACTGGAAGCAACATTCGCATCATCCATTTGGACCCTAGTTTGTATGTGTGGCTGTGGCTGTGGTGTCCATGTGTATGTGGGTTGGGAGGGATGGGGGGAAGCCCTCCTGAGAAGTGGCTATGCAATAAAGATGAAAAAAAAAAGCTATAATAACCTGAAACATAATTATATTATTTTAATTCAAAATAGACGAGAAGAGCCCTTTTGGAACAGATGTATAAACAAAATTAAATTAAAGGAGAAGCAACAAATGAAATTATAATCCTGCTGATATATCTCTTATCTCTATCTGGGGAGCATAATTAAATAAAGTTAGGTATGGATCGTAATGAGATTATCCACTCAAATGGAAAAGCAAAGACAGACTTAAGTAAAAAGTTTTATTTCTAATTATAAAAAAAATAAAAATCATGGTCAATTTTAACCTATTATTACCAGCTTTGAAATATAAAGGTCTAGTAATTTAAATTAAATGAAGTCATGAAATAAAAATGTAGTTGGGATAAATAAAAGTTAAGAAAATCTATTTAATTAAAATAAGTCTTTTTATTATAATTTCTAGAATTTATCCTAATCTTAGTGCTTGATATCAGATGGGAAAAATGGCAAAATACCTTTTTCATAGAGAATTCAGCTAGCAAGGAACACTTCTGGTGGGGCCGAGAGTGTGAGATGGTGTCAGAAGGTGCTCTGAGCATTTTTGGTCCATTGAATCATTAATATGATCCTTAAAATGTTTACTTTGTTTTCTTCTCAGCCAGATTTTGTAGCTCCTTTAATACAGGAATCATTATAAAATATAAATTACAGTGGAAAAGAGAGTGTATAGAGGAAAATAAAGTGTATATTATAGTAGTAAAGTTCATAGAAATGGTAAAGGTCTACAAATAGAAGACTACCAAACTTTATAAAGAATAAAGATTTTAGTACACAAGGAGGCTGGTCATTGCTCTATTTTATATTAAATATATAAAAAGTATGAATTCTCTGTAATCTACTACATATATTTAAGAAAATTAGATCACAGTCTCAAAGAGGAAATTAATTTTTTTTTTAAGATTTTATTTATTTATTTGACAGAGAGATAGAGAGAGAGAGACCAAGCACAAGCAGGGGGAGTGGCAGAGGAGGAGACAGAGAGAGAAGGAGAAGGCTCCCCCTGAGCAGAGACTCCCAATGCAGGGCTCTATCGACCGAGACCCTGGTATCATGACCTGAACAATTGAGCCACGCAGGCACCCCACAGAGAAATTATTCTGAAATTCACTGGAAGTAAACAGTAGTAAAATAAAAATTTTAAAAAAATTTAAGCTAGTATAGATATATTAAAAAAACAATTTAAACACAGACTTTTCTTGTTTGAACGAAAAAAAAAATAGAGCTCTAAAACAGGACAGGTTTCCTAGAAATATTTCTTTGTATTTTGGAATTTAGTAAATACTGAAAGAAGCATTACAAAACAATGAAGATGGAGGAGAAATACTTAGTGGAATTGTGAGACTGATTAGAAATTTAGGGAAAGATCCATATAAAACTTACCTTAAGCAGTCAGTTTCTGCAGAAAGATAGTTCTCTCTTTTTTTAAGATTGGGAAATCACAAAAGAAAGTATCTATGATTACCTGAAGAGTAAAAATTGTGTGGTGAAAATTAAAAAGTCAAGCAAAAGATTAATATTTGCAACAGTATAATGAAGATTTTTTTATACTGAGTTCAAAAAAATAATGAGAATTATTAAAACTTAATAAATGAATGACAATTGATATTTCTTAAAAAGTGAAGATAAGACAATTTTCCAAGAATAAAAGGGATACGCAAATAAATTATAGAATATCTTCTTCATAGAAAAATAGGCAGCATCTTAAAATAATGGTAAAAAACGTAGGTAGCTACAAACAAAAATTCTTGGTGCACAGCAATAAATAAGAATGCAAGACACAGATTTGGTGCAATCTTATTATGAGGTAAAAAAATGTCTTAAAACACAAGAAAGGAATACACACACATTATGAAATTTGCATATAAAGTTGTATAAAGACTACAGGGTGTTTTATTTTTCCATTAGAAAAGCTTTCATTGTCATCATTTTATAGTTTCTAAATTAAGAATAAGCTTAGAAAGTTTACTAATAAGAATCTGAACAAGTTCATGTACTTGAAAAATAAAAAGCAGAAAAAAATTATAAATTTTTTTATAATTACTTTTATTCTCAAAAGTTATACTGTACCCATAAATATAACATTTCCCATTTGATTATCATATTAAATATCAATTTGAAATAGACACTTTATTACACAAGGGAATACAAGTGATATCTTTTGGAATGGATGATATAAACTGTTAAGTATATTTTTAGCGCTAATAGGCTAATTATTTTATTTTTCATTTGAACTACTGTTTCTTGTAGAGTGCCATTAGTGGAAAATCTGGTAATTGTGGGTGTCCTTATTTGTCTTTCTTTTTACACGTCTAGCATGCTCCTCTCAGCCAGTTTCCAGTATAGACCCATTTAATCACCTGTGTGAGAACCATCCCCACAATCTGCCTTTTGCTTTATTGTCCACTGTCCTATATCCTCAGTGTCATTTAGCTCTATACCTCTTTCCTCTTCATGTCTCCAGGATCCCTCTGGGTGCTTGGCAATAGGCGCTGGGTGTTGTCTGTAGGGCCAAGGAGTTGGGTTGAACTTTATGGGAATACATATTAATCCGGAAATTACGGAAGGGAGGCCTAGTTTTAAATTCCAGAGTGGCGAGTCAGGGAGCAGCTAAGTCCAGGAGGGAGTTTGGTAGGTAGAGAGGATGAGTGAATTCAGAGTAGGAAACCAGGAGATAAGATTTTACAAAAACCAAGTTCTAATTAAATGGAAGGAGAGCAGTGCTAGAAGGCTCCAAAAGCAAAATAAAGAATAAAGACAATGCACATATTTTCATTCATGTCACAAGTATTTACTGATTGCCTGCTCTGGGCATACCCTGGACAGGACTGTGACAATGTGATCATTCTAGAGTGATGGAGTGTGAGAGCCTGAAAAGGATTTGTGTAGTGAGAGGACAAGCAGTGAAATGATCTACTTGAGATATGACATGAGCATATGTTCAGTGGGCCTAGTCCGGTCTTACATGTTGTGATTGGCTCTCCCTTTCAGGGAAAGTAGAGACAGCACTAAGAATACATACCATTCCTTCAGGAACCGGGAAAATTTTTCTTTACATAAACAACTATCTGAATCTTGTAGTGCTTCAAGCAGTACATATTGGGAATCTATATATGTTAATTATATAGTTGCCATTATTTTCTGATAATGTTCGATGTACCGGAGTGGGCACATTTATATACACATTACTGCAAATAGACCTTTTCAATTGCTAACATTCCCAGAATTCCGTTTCCGTCTTTCTCAATAGACATTTCTTAGCAAAGAAGGGGTGTGTGTCAAAAGTATACTCCTTTAGCATATTTTGCGATGAAACATGCCAATCAAATAGGGAGAAGAGTGGTGACTCACGATTCTTGCCCCAATTACATCTATGTCCAGTGACAGATTATACAAAACCATACAGATTGAAAGGGAAAACTTGAAAACACAAGCTCACACTGAAATACTAGTTTAAAGAGATGAGCTAGATATTGAGAGGGATAAAAGCTTTGATGTTGCATTCGTTAAGCTTTAGAGTCCCAAGGAATATGAAAGTAGGCTACTACTCCTCAATTTGTTGACTCAGCCATTTAAAATACTCATTGGTGCACTTGGGGAATTGTTAAGAATTATAGCTTCTTAAAGTGCTGCCCACTGCGGACTTGTTCTCCTTGTCCCACTTCAGGTCCCAGGGAGTTAGTCTGAGCACTTTTTTTCTGACTATGGTCTAGATTTATGGTTTGTCTTTTAAAAGTGTTAGCTATAACTCTAGGCTCTAAAAGTGATGACGATGATGGTCACCATAGCTACGGCCACATTTCTGGAGGACTTATTTCTTCAATAGGAGCATTTCAACTTGAGCCCTCCTGTCTCTTCTCCACTAGGAGTTGGGGAAGATGACTGGCCTGAGGCTTGCAGTTTGGGAATGGTGTACAAATTGCAGGAAAAATGAGTTTTTATCTCTTGATATGTGCTAGGTAAAATTGAGCTTAAACTACCATGTCTTCCAGGAAGTGAAAGTCAAGATCACAATTTAAAGTAAAGATTATACTTTATGAAAATATTTTAGTGAGATGTAATATAAATTAGGAGTAACATAGCCTCTATATGATAATAAAAGCTTCTATGCTTTTGAACTCATGAAGTTGATTCTTGCAAGTCCTGTGGAAGTAGACTTGAAAGGCTCAATTCTGTCATTATATTTTAAGGTGAGGGAACCAAGGTGTACAGACCCTAACTGACTTGCTTGGAGCAGGGAACTAGACAGGGAAAAATCTTCATGTAGGGAAACTGCAAACTGCATGCATAAATCATATTCAAAAACAAAGAAAACAAAACAGCAAAAGGAAAAAGAATATCTGGTTTTCATGTTACTCTGTCAATTTCCCTTTGTCTCACTGAGTCTTTAATAAAGTCTTAATATTTTACAACTGGTCCAGCAGAGCCAAATATAATTAAATTAAGCAACTTCACTTGGCCCAGGGTTGTGAAGGGGAAAAGCTTGGGTCAAGGCCTGTGGCAGCAGGAGTCTGAGAAATCCCTACGGGGAACAAGTATCAGAGCCATCGGGGCTAGCTGTCCCAGTTCTCACTACACTTCTCCCTGGAATCCCTGGGAGGCTCAAATTCTTGTTCTATGAAGGAAGACAAAGATACCCTTCTCCAGGGAGTAAATCCACTCTTGATGGTCATCCTGGCTCTCAACCACGTCATGAGTGTCACTGGGAACTGCCCGACCTCTTACAGTCTTATACTCTGTTCCCTGGATCCCAGCTCCCACCACCTCTGCTTCGCAACCTCACTGAGTTATCCATGTCACATCCCTTGTCAGTTCTTTCCTTCCAGTTTTCTTGTTCATCTTGGGAAGTTTACCTCTTCTACCTTAACCGTGAGTCTCCAGTTCAGCGGTGCTTCTGTCAGTCATTTCAATGCCATTTATCGATCTGCTGAAGCTACCCTACAGATTATCAGCCCTTTGTCTGTCTAGCCATCCGCCTGCACTTGGGTTTTTGAACAATGTGGAGAAAATGAGACACTGTTGTATAGATTGTTGCTGATACACATTTAGAGTCTATAATTTAGCCAGACCCATAGAACTTTTATGGGAATTATACTCTTATTCCAAAGATCATGCATTCACATTCCTCAGAATGATTATTCCAGATCTTAATGCATCACTTTAAGCACTTATGTCACTAACAGCCTTTCTCATACTGAATAAAGGACAGGCCTGAGCTGCCTTAAATGCTCATTTTCAGACCTCTAGATACATCTATATTCATAGTCCTTCTCCCCATCTTCTGGTAGGATTGTAGTGGTGTCTCATTATTTTAACATGCCTTTCCCTGATGTCAGCATGGTTAAGCACCCTTTTTGTATACCTGTTGGCCATTTGAATCCCCTCCTCTACGATGCCTGCTCAAGCCCTTTGCCAATTTTTCAATTCTTTTAAATTAATTGATATGATGGCTGTTTATGGATCCTGGATATAAATCTATTAATATTTACCTATGTCACAAATATTTCTTCCCTTGTGTGGCTTTCATTTTACTTTACTTTTTTTTTCTTTAAGGATTTATTTATTAATATATTTGACAGAGACAGAGATCACAAGTAGGCAGAGAGGCACGCAGAGAGAGAGAGAGGGGAAGCAGGCTCCCTGCTGAGCAGACAGCCTGATGTGGGACCCTGGGATTAAGACCTGAGCTGAAGACAGAGGCTTTAACCCACTGAGCCACCCAGGCGCCCCTCATTTTTACTTCTTAATGGTTTCTCTCTTGTACGTTTTCAGCCTCTTCCTTCTTCTGCTGCCTCTTTCACCCATTCTTAAAATCTGTCTCCACATGCCCTCTCTTTTTCCTCCACTTTTATTTACTTCTCAAGTAAATGCAGTCTGCTTTTACCTGTCATTTTTGGAAAGCTGGCTATAACAAATACTTCCTTACCAACAAAGGCCATATATACTTTTAGTTTTCTTTTTCCTTCTGGTCTGATTTGAACTCCCTGGAGCATTTTACTGACGTCCCCGTCCTACTCGACACTCCTCTACATCCCTTGACTTTCTTGTCCTGACTGTCATCTCATATTTACTCAAAATTTATTGAGCAGCTGTTGTAGTCCAGGTGCATGGAATTTAACCTCATGGAATCTCCAATCAAGTGGCAAAGATTGAGCCTAGAGAAGCAGATCATGGTTCAGGATGCAAAGGAGAAACATCAAGGCTTTGTGAGAATAAGAAGGACCCAGACTCATTTGGCGGATTGTAGGGAATGAGGAAGGCTTCCTGGAGGAAGTGGTTTCTTTCTTTCTTTTTTTTTTTTTTTAAGATTTTATTGATTTGTCGGAGAGAGAGAGAGGAGCGAGAGCGAGCACAGGCAGACAGAGTGGCAGGCAGAGACAGAGGGAGAAGCAGGCTCCTTGCCGAGCAAGGAGCCCGATGTGGGACTCGATCCCAGGATGCTGGGATCATGATCTGAGCCGAAGGCAGCCACTTAACCAACTGAGGCACCCAGGCATCCCGAAAGTGCTGTTTCTAATACCTGAAGGAAAAACAGCATGGCTGCCATCAATCCACCACATTTTATAAGACTACAGAGTTTGAAATTGTAAACCTGATTTTTTTTTTTTTCTCATTGAAGATAGATGTCTTACTCTTGTACTGCTCATACCAAGTGCTATGGCCCACTGGTAGTGTAGGAGTAATAACTCATTGAGTAGTCAATTCAGTGCATATATGATGGTGATTTTGAATCTTACCAGATATATATAATGCTTGGATCCTTAACCCTGAGTTATATGAAATTTGGGATGACCTTAGTGTTTGCAAAATACATTTGAAGGACCACAGGCTGAGAAGGCTGCAAATACAGACACTCCCCTTTAATTCTTGTAGTGAGGCCCACTGCAGTTTTTTCTACACAGCACTTGGCTTTAATCTTCCCCATATAAAAGTGATTTAGTGGGTTACTCCAGAGCCTGGCCATTTGGTCTAGGTCAGTAATGGTCCCGAATGAATAACCTTGTGCCACTGGACTCAGACTCAGACACAAAACACGTTTCCCCTGATGTATTTCTCCTCCATTGTCCTTAAGCATCTTGTAAATAATAGCCTTTACATGTTATGAGCCTTCTATGGGCCAGATTTTGTACAAGGTGTTTAGTTAATATTATCTAAGACCTCAACTAGTTCTGTAAGATAGGTATTTTGTAGATTAGTAAAATGAGCCACAGAGACATGATGTACCTAGTACTGGATCCCAGCGGTGGTGGGCGATTTGAGCTCATGCGTCTCTGACTTTATATCCTTATCACTTAACACATCTCTTTTCAAACTTGGCACTGATCTTTTCCTCTGGTTCTTTAAGGTGTCATTTACTCTTTGGAGACTGAAGTGTTCAAGAGGAGGGAAATCTGATTTAATCTTCAATCCTCCATTCATTCCACAAAAGGTTTTGTGCCTCATGCATGGCTGTGTGTGCCACGCGTCATGCCATGTATTGAGGTTGTATGAAGAGGAATAGCACGAAGTCCCCATCTTCAGTGAACGCACAGGTGGTAGGGAAGAGAAGCCAGTAAACGAGTTGTTCCATTCAGGGAGATAAGGGCTACCAGAGAGACCCATACAAGGGTTGGAGTATAGTACAAGCAGTGAGCGGGGATCTTTCTTAGCATGGCTGGCATCAGGTAGGCTCCTTGAACTTAGTATCACTGGTCCAGGGACCTCTAATTATCACCCCATCATGCTGATGTATATGGCTAGACTTGTTCAACTAAAAGACAACTGGCTTAAGTGCCAAGATGATCTATTTGGCCCGCAGGGTTTGTAACTCTTTGAGCTTCTCAGTATAGGTCTATATTCCAACTTCCCACACTGGTGGGATGAGCAGAGAGGCCAACCTTTGGCTCAAAAGGACTCTTCTGGCATGCTGTGAAGGCGTTTTGTTGCACTCTCTGTCACCCTGGTCCCCTCATCACTGTCCTGTTTGTGCACATGCCGCTTGTGCACATGCTGCTAACCAGCGCCAAGCTGTAGGTGGCATGAAGGCTGCTGTCGTGAAGAGCTCACACCCCCATCGCCTGGCAAAGCTCTCTGACTACCTTTCCTAGGAGATCTAGGGCTTCTTGCAACTTACGCCTCAGTCCCGGGGAAAGAGCTGAATCAGGATTTAGTAACCTTGGGGCTCCTGAGTGGCTGAGTTGGTTCAGCAGCTGCCTTTGGCTCAGGTCGTGATCCTGGGGTCCTGGGATCAAGCCCCACATTGGGGTCCCTGCTCAGTGGATAGCCTGCTTCTCCCTCTTTCTCTGTGCAACCCCCCACCCCTGGCTTGTGCTCTCTCTTTTATAAATAAATAAAATCTTAAAAAAAAAAAAAAGGATTTAGTCACCTCATTGGACCTTCCCATGCCTCAAGCTACACACGAGATGTGAACTAAAGCTATTCAACTTGGGGGGGCAAAGGGGAGCATCCTCAGATTTTTCTATTTCGGACTCTGCCTTTCTGTCTGCCCCCTCCCTCTCTCTTGCTCTGTCTTATCAGTACACACACACACACACACACACACACACACATTCTGTGGTTCCTGTGGGTCTTAATATGACAAAAACAACACTCCAAAGTCAGTCCTTCCTTCCTTCCTTCCCCCCCCTTTTTTAAAATTTTATTTATTTATTTGACAGAGAGATAGAGCACAAGACGAAAGAGGGAAAGGGAGAAGCAGGCTCTCCACCAAGCAGGAACCCCATGCGGGGCTTGACCCCAGGATCCTGGGATCATGACCTGAGCCAAAGGCAGCCGCCTCACCAGCTGAGCCCCTCAGGTGCCCCCAAAGTCAGTCCTTCCAATTTGAGCCAGTCCTTTAAAAGAACGATGGCATATAAAGGAGTGGCATATAATGGAAGTAAATATGAGGGTTACCTGGCTCAAAACCAAAGTCGAAATTAAACCAGGGATGTCAACAGGGCCTTCTGCTCTGGATTTCATCTACAAAAGCCCTACTGAGTGTTACCCTATCTCTGTACCCTTTAGAAAATTCTTGGTTTTCAGCAGCTGCCACCACAGGCTGTCCCAAAAATAGCCTGAATGCCACTCCTTACTCAATCTGAGTGTTCCCACTTCCCTAATTACCCTATAAGGCTTCCAAGATGAATAAAAACATGCCCATCTAGAACTGCCCCCTTGACATGTTCAGAATTCTCAAATGCAGCTATTCATTGAGGCATGACTTGGCAGTGTTTTCTGTTTCAGGTTCGCCAAATGGGTAAACCAAGGGCATTCATGTGGGTTACCTATTCATTAGAAAGAAAGCACTTCTCTCTTCTTGCTCATTAGACTCTTCTACTTCCCTAAACCACATGAATAAAAGGCACCCTTTCTTCTTTTACCTCAGCTGGGTTCCCAACTTCTTTTGCAGTCCTCTTTTATCAAAGGGAAATTTACAGGTCAGGATTTCAAAGAGGAGGCATTATTTCTTGGTGCTATACAGAAAAAATAATTAAAGTTCATTACGCAAAAGCTGTTTCTCTTTAGCTTTTTTAAAAAGAAGTTGTATCAATAAGAAGGAAACTATAAACATTAATTTTAAAAATATCATTTAAAATTTTATTTTTTAAAAGATTTCATTTATTTATTTGGCAGACAGAGATCACAAGTAGGCAGAGAGGCAAGCAGGGGGGCGGGGGAAGCAGGCTCCCCACTGAGCAGAGAGCCCAATGTGGGGCTTGATCCCAGGACCCTGAGATCATGACCTGAGCCAAAGGCAGAGGCTTAACTCACTGAGCCAGCCAGGTGCCCCTTAAAATACCATTTTAACTAACCTTATGCTTTGTTATGGTCACAGACTAGCCCAGGTTAGTTGATCAGCAGGCATGTGAATATGTCCATTGGAGGCTTGGTAGTGATTTCAGGCTTTTGTCCATAGAAGCTACTTCATGAGTATTTGCTGCATCATGATGTAACCCTTATCCTTTCCATTGTCGCAGAGGTGAGAAAAACTAACAGCAGGTCACCAAAGAACGTGCTGCAGGGGCTCATTTCCTTCTTAGTAACCAAAGCATGTTCTTCTTAGTAAACAAATGTATAAGGGAAAAACAATGATGATAGGACTTAATGTGGTGATCATATACTATTATTTAAGGCGTCTTTGTCAAAAGATTCGTGTCCTGGGGTTTCTCTTAACAACAGTGATCTACAGAGATTTGGGCTGTTAACTCCTCCCACTCGTGCCTCCTGAGAACACAGTGATGTCTTGACAAGTTCACGTAGCAAGTCTCTTGAGCTGCCCCCGGAACTCTAATGGGTGGAGTGGGTGTACAGTGTCCCAATTTTGTTCCCTGGTCATGATTCTGGACTCCTGCAGACGTTTAAAAACAAGGCCTAGAATTCAAATAGAGCAGGGACGAGTGGGAAAATGTGTTCTTCAGTGGCTGATTTACTGTTTCTTTTGAAAAGAGCTGAGCTCTTTGGTCACTAATTCTGTAACAATTAAAATGAAATGTGTGAAGCTGTTGAATGATGCCTGGGTGAGCCTAGTAACCCTGGGAGGGCTCCAGTGTGTGAGCTAAGCTCCCTGTTCTCATTTGCTGAAGTCATCATAGGACTCTTAAAATATAGCCAATGACTGAGGATCTAATTTTTAGCCCACTGATTTCCTCATACATTTTTGATAAAATTTTCCTCCCCAAAACATGTTTGCTAACACCTAACTGTTCTTCAGGGTGCCCACGTGAGCTTTATCCAGACCAGCTAATGCTAATTTTCCAGAAGAGATTGCCTTAAAATGAGGACCCTTTTGGAAATGGTAGCTTAATGTGGTGAAGGGATTTGCATACATAATTCAGAAACCATGAGAAAATATGGTTGACTTACCAAACAATAGTATTGACAGGCACTCTGTTACTTTTCTCTTAAATTGGAGATAATACATCTAAGGTAGGAATCAACTTATTTTTCAAAAACTTCAGTGTGAAAAATAAGATAATTTCAAAAGTCAAGTTGCTAAGATTGCAGAATCTTTCAAAATAGATATTGAAAATATTGCCTGGTTCATAAAATAAATACAGCATCTAAAACTCAAGACTTAATGTCTTAATTTTAATAGGATAAATTTATTGGATTCTAGGTGCATAGAATAAAAATAACCCACGTAGGTTTCAAAAGTTGTTACAATTTCAGGACACATAGACACTTAACACATATTTGATGAAATGTAAGGACGCAAATAGGATGAAGAAAGAACAAAGAAATTGAGACCCAACAAGTATGAGGGACTAGTCTCACTGTTGCTGTGTCCTGGGTCCATGACTTAAATGCTCCAGGACTAATATTCTGACTTAGTTGTTTCACTTATCAGGGGTTTAAGCACCGTGGAACGCCATAGAAAAGTATCTGCTTCTGTTCAACTTGACGAGAGGGACAGACAGCATCCTGCTGTGATCTGTGATCATGTCCTTGACATACGGATGTTCAGGGTGAAGTTCCTAAGTTGGCAGAAGCTACTCGAAAGTCACAGGAAAATTTATTTTTGGATGGACCAAACCTTGCTTTGGAAGGTCTGGAAAGACAAAACGTAGGGAAATAGCACATTGCCTGGCACCGAATAGCTTCTCCATGAGCATTGACTATTATTAGCATTATATTTACTGCGACATGTCTTACCTTTGATTATACAAATCATAAAGAAGTATTTTCTTACCTTTTAACCCTCAGAGTTGCACATCCATTTTATTGCTGCTTTAATTATTGGTAACTGTTTTGAGAAGCGGTATTTCTATTAAGTATGACTTGAAAGCTTTGATGGTTTTAGATCATTCAGCGGAAATTGGGTTTTAGGAGAAAATAGAATTTGAGCTAAGAAATTTCATAATTTATACAGATGGTAACGTTGACAAGAGGATATTGCAAAAACTGCAACAGCCTTAAAAACTCACGTTAATGCAGAATATGGTTGTTTGTTCATTAGGATAGACAAGTACCAGTAAATTTCACAAAGTGCCCACTTGGCTTTGTTGTTTCTCACTGACAAACGTACTCCCAGAGTTTTTATGTACTCCCACTAGTTTTTATTTATGTATCTATCTTTATTTTCATTCTATTTGTTTTCTTTTTTAGTTTAAAATTTGTTAGTTAACATCCAATGAGGCCACTTCTTTTTTTTTTCAAGATAAATAACTTGTGATTGCCTTTCCAAAGACAATGGACGCCGTTCTTCTTCCTCTGCATATTCCTTTAAAATACCTGTCCAGTATCCTATAAATCTCCCCAAGGTCTAAGCATGACAGTGTCCCCAGGCCTACCTTCTTTGTTCTTAGGCGCTAATGTGTGGTAATGGATGAAAAAGAATGAAAGGCTGTTCCCTCCTTAGAACCCCTCCTGGGTTCTAAGAACTTGTGGTTCTTGGGCATATTATTAGTTTTGAGGACCTTGATTCATTGTCATGTGTCACTTTGACAAATGGGCAGCTTGGCCTGAGCCTTGAACCCTCTCTGCTCTCTAATGATTCAGCCATTGCCCTGAGTTCTGGTCAATCAGTTTGGCCACAACATAAGAAGTAGGGTATGGGGGTGCCTGAGTGGCTCAGTGGGTTAAAGCCTCTGCCTTCGGCTCAGGTCATGATCCCAGGGTCCTGGGATCGAGCCCCCCATCAGGCTCTCTGCTCTTCAGGGAGCCTGCTTCCTCCTCTCTCTCTGCCTGCCTCTCTGCCTACTTGTGATCTCTGTCTGTCCAATGAATGGATAAAATCTTTGAAAAAAAAAGAAAAAGAAACATCCTAATCCTACAGTGACCTTCTATCTAAGTCACAATTACTTAAAAAAAAAAAAAAAAAGACGTAGGGTATGGTGACTCTTCCTCGCCTAGCACTTCAATCTAGTCAGCTTTCTTGAACTATTCACATCGCTCTTGGAATTTTGTTCTGTAATCGAATACTGTGATTGAGCTTCCTTTCCATTCATAAGTTTTAAACTATTTCAGCATTGAAAGATTCAGTGTATACCTGTCATTAATTTGCCTCTACTCGTACTTTTCCCTTGTATTTGTTACATTTCTTACTGTTCTAAGTGGTTGATAATTTTTTCTTACTCTTTACTGAATTTTAGTATAGTGAGAATTAAATTTTATAATTTTTTGCCAAGGAGTTATTTTTATTGAGATATAGTCAACATATGATTTGATGTTCAGGTGCCTGACATAACAATTTGGTATTTGTATATACGCACTGCAAAATGATCACCGCAGTAAGTCTGGTTACCGTCCATCGCCACACACAGTGACACGCTTCTTCCCTCGTGACGAGAACTTGTAAGATCTACTCTCTTAGCAACTTTCCAAAATACAACACAGTAATGTTAACTACAGTCACCGTGCTGTGCATTACATCCCCAGGCCTTATTTCTGGCACAACTGGAAGTCTGTACTTTTTGGCCCCCTTGAAAGTTCTTGAAGGAGTTCTTGAAAGGACTTGTTTGCCTTGTACCATACATGGCAGGTGGGTAATGTTGAGGCATTGCCCATGAATTCAGGATTAAGAACAATAAAACAGCTAAGAAAGGTAAACTGTTAAAGCAGAATACAGGAGGTAAGAGCTGAGCTGTGAAAACCTTACAGAGAGTTTTTCCCAGTCAGGGAAACATCTGACTGCACATCTTCATTAGCTCAAGAAAGGATGTGTCAATCACGAGAAGGTGGTGGGGAGAAGGAGGAGAGGCAGAGGTAGGTATGGCTTGGCAATAGAGCACAGAAGAGGGAATCAGAGTGTCACATTTGGACACTGATCATTCAATAACTGACAGTTTTGGTGAAGTGATAGGCTTGGCCAAAGAGCCAGGTAATAGAATTTTGTGTTCAGGATGGGTGACTCACCACTGAGCAGGTAGACACCTCGAACCATCCTAGCCCCAAGGCTATTACCCTTTCAAATCATAGAACTTGCCTGGTTCTGATCCCAGTACTCACCAAGAAATATGCACAGGGAGAGCGGATGTGGGTCATGACCTCATCAGTTCTGCTACCGTCTTTTTCCTTCCTGTACTTTAGAAGAGTCAAGTTGCATTCTAATCTACCACTTTGGTTTTTGTGAGCTTGGTAATTTGAATAACCTCCGGAGAAATGATTCACTGCTGTAGCGTGCTCACATTTCTGAGCCTCTGGAACCGAGGGGCCTGTCCTTGTCCTTCTGCTGCCACTCCAGAGACCTTGGGTAGCTAAGCAGCTGGCTTCTGGGGACGAACTTACCACCCCGCAGGTGATTCCATTTTTAATGTCCTCTTACCTAATCGCTTTAAAAGAAACAAACAGCTCCTTTTCTCCTTACGGTCTAACTCACTCTTTTCTATTAAAAATGTTGCACAAAGAGTTTTATTTTTCTGAAATTCAGTGGAGATTAACAAGTCAAAATTTTATTTATGAACATGTTCTCTCTCCTTTTTCTCTCCATTTTTTTCCCTTTTCTTTTTCTTCCTCCCTCCCTCTTCTTTATCTCTTTTTCTTTCCTTTATTTTTTATTTTTCTTTTTGACTTCATTTCATATGCATTTTTTTGAGCATGACTCTGTGCCAACCGCTGTTTTGTATTCTAGATATACAAAAACCATATAATCTTGTAAGAAGAAAGAGACACATAATCAAATATGCGGTAAAAGGTTAAACATATTTTTCATTGTGGCATGAATTCAATCTAATTCTACAAATATGGATTACACTTCTCTTGTGTGCAAGCACTCTTTTGGGTTTTGTGGGAGATGCAAAAAAACAGAAGGCTTGGTTTTAGGTTTTTGTGATATTAAACATGTAGGAAATATAAGAAAAAACAACTCTAGGCAGAATGTGAGAAATCTTATGTGAATTGTACAAAATGTTTTTGTAAGCAAAAAGAGATAATGCTTCTAGCTGAGGTATTCTGGGGTAAGGTGACTGGTGTTAAGTTGTGCGGCAAGACTGTTAACTGAATTTAAATGGAATGGCGTGAAATCAGGGCAGAGGGATTAAGGTGGGGGGGGTGGATGAGATAGGGTAAGGCAAGTAGAGCAGGTCAGAAGTGACTGAGGTACTTAGGCTTAGAGATGACATTCCCTCAGCATAGGACGGTCCACATGTAGCTGGTCAGGAAAGCAGAGCACTGAGTTGGGAGCTGTGGTCCAGGGTGAACAGATAGGGCAGGCTTGACTGGATGGCTAGGTTGAAGCCAGAGCCAAAAGCGGTTTCCTCAAATAGCTGTGGGAGAATCCAGTTATTCTGAAAATTATTTAAAGAAAATTATACATTTTTCACTTTTTTTTTTTCTGGGTATAGTCTGGAGTGGTCTAGTCAGCTACAGCCCTGACAGACTCCTCAGACAGCCAGCTTTCCTCATGTTTCGTGTGTGAGGATGATGTGGTAGCCTGAGGACTTGGTGTTTGTGGGGAATGATACGTATTTCCTTCAAGCTCATGCAAGTGTGGATGTTGAGACAGCTGAGTCAGGGACTCATGAGAGCCTTACCTCAAGGTAAGGAACTGGAAGTCAATTTGTATGGCAATGTTTGTCAGAGAAGGCAATGATGAAGAGCTATAGTTGAGGAAGATTATTCTTCCAAAAGCAAGTCTGGATACAGGAGGACTTTTATGGGTGGGTATATTGCCACCTCTTTGGAAGAGGTGTGAGAATGGCCAACTAGAATAATTGTATTCTATATGAAAGGTCATCCTCACGGGACATGATGGAAATGGAATCAATAGAACCTGGCAATCAGTTGACTATGGGCAACAAATGAAAAGCAAGAGTCATGCCATGCAGAGAACTTGAGTCCAGGTGATAAGCCAACTTCTGTAAAAAGGAAGGTACCATTAGCAGAAGTGGGGAAGCCAGCAAGTGCATAAAGAGATTTGGAAACAGAACTTTCAGATCTGCTGAGAAATCTTGTGTTTCACAGCTGAAAGCTACCTGTACAGCCCACTGACAAATGGGTGGAGGTACTTTGCTTACCATCAAAATAAAATACATATTCTCTTTTGCGTCACTCTTGGAAAAGTGAAGCATCTATGTAAGTTTATATTGCAATTTGAAAAGGCATTGTTGTTAGTCTCAAGTTACCTCGAAAATTAGTGAGATCCATACTGGTTAGAAAATATCCTGTTTTATCCAAAGAAAGAAGATTGCATAATTCTGTAACTCAAAATATCCATCCATTATGAAACTGTGCTCAAGTTATATACCAAAAGTTGCTTTGCTTTATAAAAGTGGTATTTATTTTACTTTGGATTTTGAATTTAAAAAAATAGTAGTGTTTGCACATACCTTGTATGTGAAAATTGAAACAAATTTGTTTAATCATGATTTAAGAAGTTGCAAGTGTAATATTAAAAATGTTATAAACTGCTGAAAAAATTTCATTTGAATTGCTAAATTATATGTGCTTATAAGAAGCATCTTAAGTTTATTGTGACAGGAAGCTGCTCTGTCTGAATATCTCCTATTTTGAAAATGTGCATACAAGTCACATTTAGGGCTTGAAAAGCAAAGAGCTGCACATCTTCTAAATTACTACCTATAACCTTCCAAAGCCTTGAGTTTGTTACCTTCAGAGAACCAACCATGAGACTTCCGAACTTTCTAGTTGTGTATTTGTATGATTTTTGGTTGAATGTAGATAAGTATTGATCATTGAGATTTTTGGTACTGTTGAAAATAGAGATATGTTCTGTAACATGACTTAGCAGGAGGCAAGGATTTTTAGATTCTTTGAAGCCATCTTGGTTGTTAATATGAAATTTTTGACATTATCAGTAGATCTCTAAAAATACCAAGCAAAGTTTAAGCTATGTACCATATATTAGACAAAATGGAAAAAAATTCCTGAAATTTTTCTGTTTTCCACAATTCTGCTTGGAACTATATATCTTGCGTTATTTCTCAATTATACATTAATTTCATAAAGCCTGATAAACAAAGAAAAATAATTTTTTAAAAAAGACTTATTTATGGGGCACCTGGGTGGCTCAGTGGGTTGAGTCTCTGCCTTCGGCCCAGGTTATAATCTCAGGGTCCTGGGATCAAGCGCCACATCGGGCTCTCTGCTCAGCAGGGAGCCTGCTTCCCCCTCTCCCTGCCCGCCTCTCTGCCTACTTCTGATCTCTCTCTCTCTCTCTCTGTCAAATAAATAAAATCTTAAAAAAATGTGGAAAAAAATTTATTTATGTATTTTAGAAGGAGGGGAGGAGCAGAGAGAGAAAATTTCAGGCAGACTCTCTGCTTAGTTCGGAGCCCAACACAGGGCTCAGTCTCAGGACCTTGAGATCTTGACCTGAGCCAAAACCAAGAGTCAGACGCTTACTCAACTGAACCATGCAGGGGCTCCATGAAAAAAATTCCAGAAAAAAAAATTTAGAAAAAATTCTAAAAGTAATTTTTATGAAACAGAAAATAATTATTGATATGATGTCAGGCTGGTGATCTAGTAGTATAACTTGTTCATTGTATTCATAAGATAGCTTTTGCTTTTTTCAGATTGCCTTCTTTATACTGAATCTTGTAAAATACCTTAGTGTGAGAGATAATTATAGGCTAAAGGGAAAGGGAAGATTTAAGTTAAACTAAAAAAAGGAAAGGTACTTAAAGACTTAAAGAAGAGAGTAGATGAGGTTGGTGAAAGCAAGCATTTGGTTCCTTTTTTAAATATTAAAACTTGGTCTTTTATAACCATTTGATTAGGAAAAGAGCTAAAGGACAGGGAAGACCCCTATGTTTAAAACATTACAAAGCAGGCTGTAGATATGAATCCTTAAATTGTGGAAAAGAACAGTTTTATATTAGAAAGTATTTAGAAAATATTCTCATTATATAAATATTACCACACTATGGTAGATACTAGAGTACGTGGGTCTTCCTCTTTTTATTTATTTTTTTCTTAGGGATTTATTTTTTTATTTTAGAGACAGGTGGGTGGGAGAGGTGGAGGTAGAGGGAGAATTCCAAGCAGAATCTCCGCTGGGTGAGGAGCCTAACTCCAGGCTTAGTCTCAGGGTCGTGAGATCATGATCTGAGCAGAAATCAAGTCAGATGCTTAACTGACTGAGCCACCCAGGTGCCCTGGGTCTTCTTCCTTTCAAAAAAAAAAAAAATCATTAGCTTGTCAGCTGGTTCGTCTGTAAGATTCTCAGGGTCAAATAAAATTAAAGTGGGTATTGCCTTCACTTGGGTATCTTATGAACCACTGATTAAGCAAAGGAGCTGGTTCTGTTAACTTGTATCCTTAGGCGTTGTGTAATAAGATCTGCACAGACCCAGAGTCTGCTGTCATCTGAAATGGAACGAAGCTGTATGCATGAGACCCAGCACCAACCAGGAAGTGACCCCTCTGCCACAGACCTCACCACGAAGTTGGGAGTGCGTGGGGCAATGATAGCGACTCCAGGATCACTCTGAAGGTGGGACTGTTTCTCTCCAGGCCTGGAGGATTTCAACAGCCAATCTAGAGTCAGAATCAAGACTACCCAATACCCACAGTCAGAAAAAAACCAACACAGCACAACTTCTGGTCAAAGGGGAGGCTCCTTTGTCCCTCAGATTCATCTCACGACTGAGTTAAACCTGAAATCTCAGCCCTTGAAGAATCATTGCTTAGACGCAGGCTTCGATAACTTATTTTAAAAATCTGTTCAAACCAAATCAAACCAACGAACCAACCAACAAAAAAACTCAACCAACACAAACTAAACATGTGGAAAATGTAACATTTGAGTTGTTTCCTGCCATTTTACATCTTAACTTTATGGCAGAACTGACCAAAATCTGTATGTTTTGGTGAGGAGATTAGCAGAGAGGGATGCTGGATAAATTGTGGAGGAGGATAGAAAGGGGAATAAAAATGGGCTGTGTGTTCTGTGCCAGGTACTTCAAAAATGTACTGTCTCATTTATTCCTCAGGAGAGTCAGTATTATGAGCTTTATTTTTAGGATGAGGAAACTGGAGCCTGGAGATGTGAGTAGTTTGAAGTTCATTCTGATAATAGGTGGCAGATCTACCCTTCCAAATCATGTCTGTCTGACTGCCAACTCCATGATCATTTCAGTGCCTGAGACTGCCTTCCCATGGGAAGCCAAGAATTAGGAGAGGAGCCCACAACTCTGTGAGGCCATCTTGATGACTTATAGGCTGATGGAGCAAGGAGGAATACATGTGAGGGCTGCACCTTAGAAGCTATACTTGTCTGGGTCACCCTTTATCCATTTTCCAGACTGGCCCGAGCCCATCTGAGATTCTTGGTGCCTTTGAGCATTTATCTTAGTGGTTTTCATGTGGGGATGTGCATGCCACCCAGGACACATGAAGACTACTCGAGGTGTGCCTTCTCATGGAGACTTTTAGAAGGGGCAGTTTCCAAATTCTCACTTTCCACATAGCCTTTCATAAAATTGTTCTACCTGAAATATTCCTGTGGCTGAAATGGGCTACCTCTCCCACATTCCCACTTTCAAGTTTCATTCTCCCATTCTGCAAAATAAAGGCTCAACTCTTTCCCATCCTTTTTTTTTTTTTAATTTTTATTTATTTAAGAGAGAGAGAGAGAGTCTGCACAGAGGGAGTTTGAGAGGGAGAAGCAGACTCCTCACTGAGCAGGAAGACCAATGTGGGACTGGATACCAGGACCCTGAGATCATGACCTGGGGTGAAGGCAGATGCTTAACCCACTGAGCCACCCAGGCACCCCATCCTCCCGAATTTTATTGTAGTGTACGGTTCCAAAGGGTAAAAATCACTGGAGGGCCAAAGAAAGGAACATTCAAAACAGTGATGTTAGTATTGCGAGAAAGGGTAATATACAGTGACAGAAAATGAAAATCTTATAGACACATTTTTGCAGAGAAGTAGAATAGATTGAACAAATGTTTTCAGAAAAAAATACACATGGAAATCAAATTTTTAGGGGCATGTGAAATGTCACTATGAGTTCAAGTAAAGAAAGGAGCTATATAAAATTTTTGATCCTTAAAGATCGTTCATGTCTTTTGAAATAGATGCTGTTGGGTTCACTATAATATTTAGATTCAATGGCTATATTTAGAAGAGTAAAATAGCATTTTTATTTCATTTAAATTCAATTAAGTAACATATGATGTATTATTAGTTTCAGAGGTAGAGTTCACTGATACGTCAGTTGCACATAATACCCAATCCTCATTACATCATGCGCCCTCCTTTAATGTCCATCACCTTGTTACCCCATCCACCCCCACCTCCCTTCCAGCAACCCTCAGTTTGTTTCTTTTTTTTTTTTAAAGATTTTATTTATTTATTTGACAGAGATCACAAGTAGGCAGAGAGGCAGGCAGAGAGAGAGAGGGGGAAGCAGGCTCCCCGCCGAGCAGAGAGCCCGATGTGGGGCTTGATCCCAGGACCCTGGGATCATGACCTGAGTCAAAGGCAGAGGCTTAACCCACTGAGCCACCCAGGCACCCCCAGTTTGTTTCTTATAGTTAAGAGTCTCAGCAATTTTTATTTTAAAGTACTTTATTTAATTATAGTACAATAACAATTATATCTTTTGCAACTTCTTAATCTTTTTAGATGTCTGATCCATAGAAATAGGTTAGTTTGGAGGAAAAAACATTGGAATTATATAAACAAATAATGTTGGGGGCACCTGAGTGGCTCAGTTGGTTGAGCTTCGGACTCTTGATATTGGCTCAGGTCATGATCTCAGGATCATGAATTGAGCCCTGCGTTGGGCTCTGTACTCAGCATGGATTCAGCTTGAGATTCTCTCTCCCTTTCCTTCTGCCCCCACGTTACCTTTGCATGTGCACTTTAAAAGTCTTGCTATGTAGGTTATGGGAGATGTCCTGAGTTTATAATCACAAAGACTGCCATTCCCAAGAAACTACTGGTAGAAATCTGAAGATTTGAAGCTGAATATTCAAGTCTTCTTCCTAATGAATTACCATATGTGTTTCTGTCTCCAGTTTTCAGGAGACAGAAAACTGATAAAATAAGAAGGGCTGTACGAAAATAAATGTCAGGTGAGCAGTGAGCTGACATGGGAACAAAGCGAGTTTAAAATAGCTACTTCTAGCCACCACTGCCCCCATTCTGTTATCAACTATTGTTTCCAGCAAAGAAACAAATGCTTTTTCTCTGTGTCTCTTACAGGCTAATTACGGATGTGTGGTTTTAGATCCTTGAAATTGTTGCAAAACGCAAATTTGTCTAAACTCTCTTCAAGCCCTCCCTACTATTGATTTAATAGATAATCGAGACTTTTCCTTCAGGAAATCAGTTCTACAGGTTGAGCAAAGTTTTCTCATTGTTAAAGGTCCTTTAAACAATGCAAGTTGTGTCTTCGAAAAAAAAAATTTTTTTTGCAGAATTTTATTTAGTATCCCAATTTTCTTTCCCTTTATTCTGAAAGCTGGAAAAATATTTGCACAGGTATTGATACACAACTGGCATAGAAACTTCCCCATGATGTAAGTCAGAATATTTCTTTGGAAGAGCAAGTGCTCAAGGCATAAATGTCAGCAATTTTTTAAAAAGCTTGTATTAATTTTAAGGAGCTGAAGGGGAAACAGTAGATATTACTGATGGGAATAATAGACACAAAGGGCTGAATGTACAAGGAGGTTTTTTTTTTATTTGGGGGAACTTCTACATATTTCACTCACAGGCTCCAAAAAGCATAAAAGTCTGTCCTTTCAGAAATAGGATGGATAAGAATTCCAGCACCTTTTGTAAAAGGAAGCAGACATTAGCACACCTGTTCACGGTGTACGAAAGCCCACATTCAGACCAGCTGTCAAGCTGCTTATGGTTCTGAGTTTCTGTGCTCTGGCGTTTATTTATTTATTCATCCACAACATATTTCGGGGGGCTACTGTGTATCTAGCACTGGAGATCTTGCTGTCAATAAGAGAAACCCTAACTGTGGCACGAGGGAGAGACACAGCAATGTTTTCAGTTAAAGAGAACTGCAATAAAATGTGTGTGTGCACTGTTACCAGAATTGTTTACGTTACTTGTTTCTCTCTGTTAGACTGATTATAAGCATCCTTTAGTGGGTGAATCCATCTGAGAAATTACCTCTCTCAAGTTTCCATGAAGGCACTTAGAATAAGTTTATAAATTAAGGAAGGATTTAAAATACTCTGAGTTTAATACAATTTTGAAGAAAGTGTAGAAAGCATAACTGGATAAAAAATTTAATTTCCTAAATTACTGGGCACATTTTAGCTCTTTCACTTTTTCATAGCACACCAGAAAATTCTGCTGTATTAAACTGTCATTCTGCTGACATGATCCTGAGTCACGTCTAGCTGTAATGGCGGTCAGTGTCACTTGGCTGTGCCATTATCCAAGCCTTCAGTCAGGTCTTATGGTTCCCATTGCAGTGAGCCTCGTGAGTGAAAAGGCCTCGTCTTGCTCTAATGACAGCCCCAAGATATATGAAGAAACCGGAACCCTGCCCTTGACTTTAGATTACCGTTCCCTGTTAGGCAGCATCAACTTTATTGATTGGAAGCTGATCTTTCCTTGTGAAAGGGATTCTCCCTTCTGTAATCATTACCTGGCTTCCATTGGGATGCTAGCCTTCCTCCTTAGCATAACATACATCTTCCTCCTTAGCAGGAGTAGAATCTAATGATTAGCTCCCCCCACCCTCAGTTGTGTTACATTATGTTTCAGAATTTTCTGATTCTGAATTGATAGGAAGTCTTATTCTTTTTTTTTTTTTGAATTTAAAAAATTTTTTTTTTAAATTTCATTTCTTTTCAGCATAACAGAATTCATAGTTTTACACCACACCCAGTGCTCCATGCAATGCGTGCCCTCCATAATACCCACCACCTGGCTCCCCCAACCTCCCACCCCTCACCCCTTCAAAACCCTCAGGTTGTTTTTCAGAGTCCATAGTCTCTCATGGTTCATCTACCCCCCAATTTCCCTCAACTCCCTTCTCCTCTCCATCTTCCCATGTCCTCCGTGTTATTTGTTATACTCCACAAATAAGTGAAACCATATGATAATTGACTCTCTCTGCTTGACTTATTTCACTCAACATAATCTCTTCCAGTCCCGTCCATGTTGCTACAAAAGTAGGGTATTCATCCTTTCTGATGAAGGCATAATACTCCATAGTGTATATGGACCACATCTTCCTTATCCATTCGTCCGTGGAAGGACATCTTGGTTCTTTCCACAGTTTGGCGACCGTGGCCATTGCTGCTATAAATATTGGGGTACAGATGGCCCTTCTTTTCACCACATCTGTATCTTTGGGGTAAATACCCAGTAGCACAATTTCAGGGTCATAGGGAAGCTCTATTTTTAACTTTTTGAGGAATCTCCACACTGTTCTCCAGAGTGGCTGCACCAACTTGCATTCCCACCAAGAGTGTAAGAGGGGTCCCCTTTCTCCACATCCTCTCCAACACACGTTGTTTCCTGTCTTGCTAATTTTGGCCATTCTAACTGGTGTGAGGTGGTATCTCAATGTGGTTTTAATTTGAATCTCCCTGATGGCTAGTGATGATGAACATTTTTTCATGTGTCTGATAGCCATTTGTATGTCTTCATTGGAGAAGTGTCTGTTCATATCTTC